>CAIGRB010128409.1:16285-26787 GCA_903798255.1 Fraxinus quadrangulata | reverse complement strand
TATATTTAATTAATTAACAAATAGCTGATTTTTACAATTTTTAAACTTAATTTTTGAAAATTGATTTAGTGATAGTTAATACCTAATTTATGATTTTTTTCCCCTAATTTTGAGGGTATTTTTATAAGCTGCCCTAAATAAATTATGACGTGACAGCCCACTGGGTTGGCAGGCCAGGAAGTGGAGGCCCTGTATGGCCCACCATCGGCTCAAGCCCGTACTTAGCCTATTTTTAAGGGCTAGACCACTCAACCTGTTTGACTCATTTTCACAACTCAATTTGAATTGTCACACAGCTCGTGCCATATCTTGATTAGCAAACAGCAACAACACCATGCACTTGTGTTAATCTTCTGGTAAGAAATCAGAAATAATTCCAAGATAATGCCATTTCTTTTAGAGGATTAGACATTTTCAATACAATCTTCAGCAAATGCCCAAATAATTAATTTTTAATTGGTAATGACCAAATCAATAATCACCCTAAACTAGACCTCGTTACTTCGTACGCCAAGAAGCATGCTGCATTCGCTGGAATGCTTCTGGCCATTGCAGGACCGAAACCCTTGTAAAGACCTTTCACTCCTTCCGATGCCAAGATCTTCCTAAATGCATCAATAGAACCCGAGAACTTAGGATTCTTGTAATCATCAACCTGAATTACACTCTTGATCACATCAGTAGGATAAACAGACATCCAGAATGCAGCTCCACCCAATCCTCCTGCTAACATTAGTGAACCTCGTCCCAATTCAGAAGTGTCCCGTCCTCCAGCAAAATAGCTTTTAAGGGCTTCATATACGCCGAACATAGCAGCATTTCCAGGCACTTCACGTGCCAAAGTGGGAACCAACCCCTTGAACAAACCTCGTGCACCTCCTGTTTGAAGAACGTGCCTTGCCACGTCCATTGGTCCACCGTACTTAACAGCAACGGCAGCTGAATCAGTAGTTGCCAATGCACTCTGGGCTTGCAATCTGCATTCATATAAAAATTTTAAATTTAAACAGGTCAATACTAAAATCATCTCAAAAATTCAGATATATCCTTATGCATAAGAAAATAAAGCAAAAATACATTGCCATGTGAGCAACATATTGGCGCCTACACGATTTTGAACCTAATCCATGGTTCGGGTGCAATGTCCCTTTATCAATTGGTAAAAGCAAATGATGCAATGCACTAGGTAAAGAATAGTAAATTTAGAAATTATCTTAATCTCATTATGCTCCAGACAAAGAATTCGGCAAAAACTGACCTGCATTTTATCAGTTCGGTAGGACAGGCCAGAAAAGACACAGCAACCCCAGCTCCAGCGCCGCAAACTACCTGCTGATTCACTGTAAGAGGGGCACCGGGTTCAGACCTCAATAAGGCCTCCATTTGACCCCGAACTGTGAAGAGCACTGCATTGAATGCTGCTACAGTGGCAAGTGGGGCCCCCATGCCTTTGTACAAACCCCTGGGGCCTTCTGCAGCTATTGTTTGTTTCACAGCATCAATAGCACCTGAGTATTTGGGAGGCTGGCCGGGAAGTGGAACAGGCTGGCTTTGGAGTTTGACCTTGATGGTATCAAAAGGATGCCCACATATCAACTGTGCTGCTCCTCCAACGGTCCCAGCAGTTAGATCTTTAGCTACATCACCCATCTGCAAAATTTTATTGTAAGAAAGTAAGACAGTGGAGAATTACTGTCTTGGGACAGATCCAAATACATATGATGGTCAGCACTGCCATGATAAAACTTTGAAAACTACTTATCATACTCAGATATTGACTTGTTTTGAGGACCCTTTTAACTAATCGTAGGAGAGGTAACGGCAAAGAGGGAAAAAAATCGACCCTAAGTGGAGAAAGTAGGATTAATCCTCAAAATCCTAATATTTTTAATACAAAATCTAAATAGAGGAGATATACTGTAATGCACAAGATCTTAATATTGTGACAGACTGAAAATAAAACATGTCATGAAAATTAAGGGGGCAAAACACTGAATATTTGAGTCCATGCCAAATGTTCTTTGCAATAATATAACCAACTTACAAGATTAATGTAGAAACTAGATATGAACGCATTGCCAAGATAAAGTGAAACAAGTATCACTCGATCAATAGAAAACACATCAAAGACAGGCAATGAATTTCACTAGAGTGCATGGAAAAAATGCAAAATGGAAGGCAGTTCAATCAAGAAAACACAGCAAAGACAGGCAATCAATTTTAATAATTCAGAAAGGCAGTTCAAATAAGTATTTAATAATTGTGCTTTTGTCTAGATTTTAACAGAGTAAATTCACAAAGTCCTAAGAAAATCAGGTGTCTTCTCACCATGCACCAACTTATTTATGGTGTAAGGGTGAATCATGCACGTCACTAAAATGTAATGATATATAGTTTTAGAACATCTTCAAGAGACTCTTTATTTATAAATAACATTCTATGCGTCATAGAAAGCATTTTTAAATTTAGATTGTCAAAATTTTTATGCACTCCAACAATACTCTCTATTTTAGTTCTTCATTTTGCTTTTTTCAAAATAACATTTATTGATTTCTCCTATAATTTTATTTAACACAATTTTTTATATGTAAATGACCAATCAAAATTAATTTTGTTTCAATACTTCAAAAAGTAAAGTATCGAAATATGTGACTTATTAAATGCAATCATTGTGCTAAAGTTTAGCTCTTTAAAATAAAGAGCATTTTGTACTTAGAGAGTCTCTTGGAGATGCTCTTAGTATAGGAAAAGCTAAATTGTCTCCCTTATAATGATACTAAACATAATGTATTAAATTCATCATCAGGCAATGCCAGAGCAGCCAAAGAGCATATCAAGATTCATCTAGCATGCAATACATTTCATCAATGAAAAGAATTTAAATGTACACATTGGAGAGCAACTTTTAATCTTTACAAGCATTCTGAAGCTGAGCTGACTCTTAACAGACTTTAAATTGTGAACAAATTAGTCATTAGTTTAAATTTATACACGGGACAATGCAAGAGGAGAGAAGACTCTATAGATGATAAAGATATACATCGAGGAACTCAACCTATTTGAGAGTATAATCTTTGCTTGTCACACATGTGCAAGCAAGTTTCATCCAACAATGCAATTAATGGCATCTAAAGAAAATTATAACTCTTATCCCCAATATATTATCATGTATCAAACCAAGTTACCCCGAAACATAAGGAGGTAGGATTATTTGGATGTTGAAAAAAGCTAGAGAAAAGAAAATAGAAATCTAAAAAACAGTAAACAAGTTAAAACAAATATATCAAAAATCAGATATGAAACGAAGATAAATTGATGAAACCAAACGTGATATAGATTATCAATACCAAAAAGGTTAAAGGAATGGCAAAAGAGGGTGGGGCTTCTAGCAACGAGAAGGAGGGGAGTGAGTAAGCAGGCTCCTTTCACTTTTGATGTGGTACGGACTAACAATGGCCTGATCTCATCTCCTTCTCGGTCTCTATACATTAATTCTAGCAAAGACTGGTTTTAATAGCCTTTGCTTTGAAGCTCCCTCGACAATGAGCAGATGATGTAACAATCATTCTCTCCTATAATTGGTACTCACATATTCTTTCATTATTTTAAACGATTAAACCACTAAATTTTGTTTTTATGTTCAGCAAAAAATCACAAGATTCAATAAACAAAGAATTGATCCAGATTAAGATCTGAATTTCTGCTTCCATAAATCAGATAACAATTCCAACACCGGGAACCACTTCCATGCTAGAGTCGTTGAAGAAGCCATTTTTTATACACTGATTTTTTTCTTCAACAGATTTACAAATACATATAGATTTATATTCCCACCATTGATGTACAAACACAGGAACAAGAAACAGTAAATCATTCATTTCTACAAAAACCAAAAATAAAGAAACTAGAAACTTACCTCTGATTTCCTTCAATCCCAGAAGAATATCTCAGAGAATGGACAAGAAACAAATCAAACCTCTTAAGCTAAAATGCCACTCAATGCGATCTGAGATTAACACCATACAAAAAAACCATCAATGACTTAAATATATTTACAATCAGACACAGACACAGACACAGACACACACTTCATACCTAGATGCAAAAGATATTTGCAATAAGAGAAAAGGATGCCAAATATGTATTAATAACTTTCCATTTTCAGCACAATGAAATCTCGAATATGGGATTAGTTGTCAAAAATCATGGAGTTGGAAAGTGGGCTGTATTTGTTTCAGTTGAAGATTCAGTGCTGTGTGCGTAACACAGTTTCCAAAACAAAATACAGTGCATAAATACAATGCTGAATCAATATTTAGGGGCGGTCACAGCCACACGAGTGAAATCTAAAACACGACAAAACCCAAGAATTGTTTTTGAGGATCAAATTCAAACCATCGATGGGTGGGTGAGGGAGTTGCGGTCACGATTCTTGATAAAATTCCAACCTCTTCTCTATAAAAGACAAAATGGGAGAAGGGAAGGAAGAAATTTCGTCATGAATGATACACAGTAGGTCGAGAGATTCCTTTTACCTAACTTCCCACCAACTAACTTTGAGCAATAAGGAATTATAATCTGTTATATTGAGAAGAACGTTACATTTGAAATTAAATTAAAATTCATTAATTTAATTGAGATAAATAAAAAAGTTAAATTAAAGTTATTTTTTTCCCTCTTTATCAAATGATTCTAGACTTCATCCATTTAATGATTTTTGACCTTGTGTTGAGGTTTTTATTTATTTATCATGTTTGCAATTTTCGCATAAATTACCGAGTTAAGGTATGTTCTTGATTACTCTGTAAAAATCACGAAAATTAATATATTGAGAATTATGTTCGTGTACTTATTCATGTAAATTGGACAAAATTAACAACTCTATCCTTACTTTTATAATTTAATTTTCAAACTCAAATTAATTTCTAGAATACCATCTTGAATTTGGTAGTTGTGAAAGATATGAAGAAATTTCTGTATGTGATATTTTTATTAACTTTTGTGACTATTCCTATAATAAATATATTTTCTTTTGATTTTAAAAAATATGAAAAATAAATTTTCGATTTTCGTATCTATTTATGACATTCACCGAGTCACTGAGCAACAAAATTTCACTTAACCTTGCTTATGTATTCAAAATTAGACATAGGAGAAGTCAATGCAAGTTTTTGTACATGAAGGATGTGTTTGACACTGTCATGAAGCTCGCGGGTACCCCTGATACTATCTCTTAAAAGTAACGTGTAAAAATAATTCCTTCTTTTATTTTAACTTAAAATTGGAAAAAAGATACATATCCGAAGGCATTTTGAAATAGGAGTGGACTTTTTTTCCATACTTTCAAGCTTAACAGCAGTAGGAATAAAAGAGAAATGGTGAGTTTTCCTTATAAATGATCAGAAAAGAAAAAGAAAAAAAGTTTTCAACTGTCAGATTAATTGTACATAACTATTTTCATTGATTAGTGATTAACCTAATAATCATTCATTTCCGCCCTTCCAAATATCTACACCATGAATATGAATTTTTAGCTGGTTTCTTCTTCTTCTTCTTCTTCTTCTTCCAGCAGACTTTGGTTCATCATGAATCTCCAGCTATCTCCTTCTTCAATTTCCCATTGTTTCTTCAATTCACAGAGAGTTTTTGATGCAGCAGCAGCAATTGCGGGGTTGGTATCTTCTGACAGTCTCTGCAATGTAGTTTGCAGTTTTAATATTATGACGGTTTGGAGGACAGAAGGAAAAAAAAAAAAAAAAAGGGATTTGGGAAAATCTCCCTACCTGCAAAGCTCCCATCCCAGCATTTCCGAGAGTCCACATGGATGGCGCAACTGATAATGCGTTAGCTAATGCTCTCCTGCAAACCGGAGATTCATTGAATGAAAATCTAAGCAAAATTAGATATTTTAATCGCCATAGTGATGTAGGTTGAAGCCATAATCTCAATCAGAGAGTAAGACGAAATAAAAAACATGTGCCAACAAACCCACAAATTTATAGTGTATAGAATGTCCAATATATTTATAGAAAGATACCATGACGGCTTAATATGGTAATACATGTATAGAATGTCCAATATATCCCTGACCAAAAATACATCTAATTAGGTCGATACGTTCAATAATGTGCAGTGCGATTTAGCTCCATGATGTTCTTAGGTGACAGCACCCATACAATTAGAAATAAATCAGCCAGCCAACAGAAAAATTGTGTGAAGAGTAATAATTACCTGGTATTAACATCAGGAGAACTTGAACACTCCGCCAATAGAGATACACTGCTTTTACCATCCATTGCATCAAGATCAATAAGAGCCGCAACCAACAACTCCAGCTGTTCAAAACAGAACATAGTAAGTATTTGAAGAAGCAAAGCAGCTTAAACTTCCAACAGACGAGAAAACTTGAAGTATGAACTCATTCGACTTGGACCTCTTCAGGATCTGTATAATCAATTCCATCAGCTTCTGAAAGTGCAGAAGCCATGCTCCAATAAGCTTCCTGTATTAACCCGACATAGATGGTATCATAATGAAGATATTTAACCATAATGAAGATATTTAACCGCGAATATACTTTATAACTTCAGTAAGTGTTAAGTGACAAACCTGCATGGCATTAATACGATCAGCAGACACCTCTATGAAGTCAAGGGTTTTCCCATTCTTTTCCAGTGTTATACGCCCTGTTGTCTCACTAGAATTTACAGAACTGTTCTTCCTGTATGAAGAACCGAATACCAGTAAAGAACTTAAAGGCTAGATTTACTTTTTTATGACTGGGAAAATACAGTATTGTGGAAACTTACAATCTGCACATCTTTCTCACCATCCTATCATGTATGTTTTTGACAAACTGTAAATCCAGAAAACAGAAATATGAACTCTCTAGGTGATACAAATATAGCAGTGTTGTCTGATGATAATACCTCCAAAGCC
The DNA here is from genome assembly GCA_903798255.1 of Fraxinus quadrangulata. Taxonomy (NCBI): domain Eukaryota; kingdom Viridiplantae; phylum Streptophyta; class Magnoliopsida; order Lamiales; family Oleaceae; genus Fraxinus; species Fraxinus quadrangulata. The sequence continues at coordinate 19,848 of CAIGRB010128409.1, read as the reverse complement.
ATGAAGGCATCTTCCATTGCACGTTGCTTGGCGGCAAAATCTGCCCGTCTCAAATCAGCCTGAATATGAGCAAGAGAGGTTGGTCTTAAGTCATGCACATAAAGCATTAATCAAGTGAAAATCATGGGAAGCTTAGAAGAGCGCGAATTAGCTCTATCAAAACATATCTAGAAAGCCTAGAAGAGTGATAAACTTTTGAAAGACATTCTTATTACTTCACCAATTCAATGCAGAAAAGGAAAAAAGGAATGGGCACAATATATAGAAACATATGGAATTACAACAACGAAAGGAAGAAACTGTCTAATTTAAATTTTGGACTAGATAGATAAGAAAACAATGCTATTAACATAGTAAAGTTATGCATGAAGATCGTAGCGATTACATAAAGGCACCTCTAAGGCACCATCACTCCAGTGCTTATCAGCAGCATATTTCAATCTAGATTGAGCTTTGTTTTTCAGAATCTGACAAGAAACAAAGATTAATTAGAACATAATCATGACAAGATCATTTCCATATCACTTTTCTAGTTTTTAGTAACAATTCTCATAAGCCGAATACTTACAGTGGCAACATGATGAAGCCTTTCAGCTCTTCTCTTCACATCATGGTCAATTTTCTCGGTGTCTTCTCTAGCTCGTGCTACCAAAGAAGAATTTAATAATCTAGATGAGGAATCATAATCATGTAAATCATTTTGTTTAATCTTGTCCCCTCTCAGCCACTCACTAACAAATTTACGGTTTCTCTTGCTTACTGCTTAGTTTTTGATGGAGATAGAAATAGAGTTTAGATATGAATCCAAATTAGAGTTTAATTCAAATTACGTTTGTTTAAATTAGATTATATTAGTTTTAATATTTTGATAAAGTTCTAGTTTATTAGAAATTCTTTTGAGTTTAGCTTAATTGCTATATATGGGGCTTATTCATTGTAATAGGTAACCTTTGAATATATTAATAAATTAAATTTCTCTTTGTCCTAAATCTTCTTCTCTACTTGGATTCCCTTTCTTTCTCATTCTTCAATTATTCGTTGTCAAATTGTTACATTCTCACTACCACTCACATATCCCCTTATCCATCACTATCATCATCATCCACTCAAAAACTCTAACAATACCCCATAGCCGTCAGCTCCAAGAAAAATCTTTCAGCAATAAATTTCTGTTTCGTTTTAGTTTATCCCAAAAAAAATAAAATTCGAAATAACTATTACTAGTTACTGTTCATCCGCGAAAAAATTGGCTTCTATTTTCTGGATATGTAATCCGTTTTGTTCTTGTTGATAGAGTTGCTTAGGAGAATTCAATTGCAGCAACCCATCGGCACTTGTGTGCTCTTCCACCGTAGCCGTACTAACTTCAAGAAATGATTTGGAAATTGTTTGGCTCTTTTGAGTCTTGTGAGGTATCATTTCTTTTATGTTGAAAATATGATTTTATTTCTGTATTTTGGCTTGTCAATTTTAAATTAAATATAAAAATAAAAAACTTCTAATTTTTAGTTGCTTTATTTTCAATTTAAAAACAAATACATTAATAATAATAATAAATAATTAAAAATATTGATTTGCCTTGGCACTCCCTTCACGTCATGTACGAACTCTAACCACCTCTTACACCTACACCAAACCCCTATGTTGTTCACATGATCACGTGCTTTCTCCCTCTTATTAACATAATTACCTCATCTAAGAATTATGTTGACATTCATAATCCTTCTATGTTAATTACCATACAATTGTACACCTGATTGTCTGATCGGTCCCATATCAATTGTTGATTGGCTCATAAATTTAAATGTTCTTTGACTTTCACAATTTAAGTGACCCCCTCCATATTTATATTATGCTAATATGGCGTTTTTTAGGATCTTCTATGAGTTATTGAAAGTCAATTTTGCATAATAGTTTTTGTTCGTCTAGGTCAACGTCATGTCACTTTGTAGGATGAGATAAATTAAATATTAAGTAACAAATACACTTTTTGTATTATCGAACTCAATTGTTAAATCAATTCTTTTTACATTATAGGCAAGGACGTCCACTATTAGTTAGTATCTAACTTACTTCAAAGAGCTATTATACAATTGTGATATTTATGAAGCTCTCCACGTTACAACATCTAAGTTTTTTAGTGATTTGAATCCTGAAATCTTGCCTGACGACATTCCCACACCCAATCCATAGATGAAGCTTACCGGAAGGTCAAGCTTTGGTACACATCCTTTCGTATTTGTCAAGCATGTAAAAAACTAAACATACCAATACCACAAGTTACTTATAAGTTTGGTTATGTTAATCCTCCTCATGAAGAAGAAAGTGAAGTTTTTACTGTTAAACCTATTGGCTATTCGGATAGTGAGGATGAGAGTTTTGAGACTTCTCATATTCACTCTCACATTGGTCTTAGACATAATTGACCATAATTTATGAGGATTTACCTATAGTGTTGCCAACTCAGCCAAAATTGATATCACCTACTCTTTTGCGTGACTTTCACATTGACTTTGTTTTGATGTTACCTCAGATGAGATATCCTCCTCGGGTGGCCTCGTTTTTATCTAAGGCAATTACCCACTTGCATACTTTTAATTTATCAATATTTGGTTATGATCTACTAATTACCGACATATCGCATTAGCTCCTCCCTATGTTGTCAACGTTCCTAAATTTCATATCAAGATAAAAAGACATTATTTTCAATCTTTTGATGTGCAATATAGGACCAAAGACTATAATGGTGATTATTATTCTTTATTCATGTTTCTTTGACCCGATTTTCTGAGCACGTTAATGATAATCTATTTGATTGGCTATTACACTTGAATGAAAGTTTTTCAACATAATAGAGTTTTTCCTTATCATAACACATTCGAGTCACGATTGTTCCAATAATTTGTATTTGCAGGCTAGTCTATTGTGCTAGTATGTGGTTATATCATAGCCGAGTAATGTTTTTGAGTATGGATTGTATCATAGGTGTAGAAATCTCGAGTATTATGGGATAGATTATGTATAATTGTATATTGATTATGTACCTTATTTAGATTATGAAACTTTTCCTTTTTACATAGATTAGGAACTAGTATAAATTGGACTCATTGATTTGTAACAATTAAGGTGGTGAATAAAATAAATTGTTCATCCTTATCTCTTGTCGTTTCTGTCAATATGGTATCAGAGCTAGAGTGATTCTAAACTCGGCATGACAGAAACAGAAACAGTCGGCAAAGGCACGATGGGAAGTGTTGACACAAAAAAAGTGTAGCCCAAATTTAAACAGCCCAAGGAATGAAGCCCAATCCAGAAGTCCAGAACAAAGGCCCTAATGGGATCATTGATAAATGCAAAAGAGGCCACATAACAAAGTAATGTCATCGCCCAATCTGACAAGTCGCCCAAAATCTGAGTGAATGGAATGCCCTACGGTCGCCCAAGATGAATGAGCCCGTTTTCGCCCAAACCTTCGAATCACCTAGAACCTTAGCAAACATGAGGCATCATAGTCATCCAAGAGCGGCTGTTTTTGAAGCAGTTATTGAGTAATCCAATCGCGC
>CAIGRB010128365.1:47829-70463 GCA_903798255.1 Fraxinus quadrangulata | reverse complement strand
ATTGCCTTGATTCAAAGTGCATTCAAAAGATAACTCCAAGGGATACAATTCTTGTTGAAATATAATTTTTCTAATTTGAAGGTTTGCTATGCCAAAAATTGGGTCTCAATGTGAGCCTGAAAATTCGAAGCATAACGTTTTTCGCTGGAAGTTGATATGTGATAATACTTGGACTATATTTCATCCTTTTGGCTTCTTTCCTCATCCAATTGATGCCTAACACTCTTAAATCATCATCGTGAGATCGACACAACTTTTCAGTATTTGCACTTGAGTCCTCAAACTTTGATTTTGCTTCATTTTAGCTATTTTCGCTTGTTTTTCTGAATTTTCACAACGTTCATCATTTTTAGCCTATAAAACACAAATTAGACATAGTTAAGCCATATTCACATTTACTTTCCACAACAATCCATGTTTTGTGACATATATAAGTGTGTAAAAACGTACTTATTAAGGAGCAGTGTTGTGGGTTTCATTTTCAAAGGGATGGAGCTTATTTGTTTGGGGATATTGATTATTCGTCTCCAGTCTATGTTTTGAGTTTGGGGATGTCGATTATTCTTCTCGTTGAGGCATTCATTTGTATGTTTGTTAATAGTAAAATACAATTTTATAGGGTAATTAGAATGTAATTAATGATCAATCATGATTGGTGTACATCATGGTCACCAAGTTTTACACTCTACCATGTGACAATAAACCATTGTACAAATTTTATTTTTTTGTAAGTTTTTTCAACCAATCCAACAATGGAAATGCCAAGCATGATGTAGAAAAAAAGGAGTATGTGGCATTATCCAATTAAAGATATGCCTCTACTTTTATACTGGTATTTCAGAATGCTCCCAATTTTAAGTGTATTTCTCTGAAGTCCCCAAAAGAGAATTGAAAAATGGAACACGTTTCTAAAAGCATGTTTGGCAAAGTAAAAAAGTAAAACAAAGTTACTTTTAAGTAGAAAAAAATCCAAACATGCTCAATCGTTTTCAGAATTTTCTTTTTTTTTTAAGATTTTCAAATATTTATTTTTTAAAAATTAAGTCTTTAATCTTTTAGAAAATTACTTATCTTTCTCTTTAGGAATCACAAAATATGCAAAAGCAAATTCAAAGGCAAGTAGGTTCTCAAATGTATAGTTGAAAGAATAGCCAAGAAATGGTATCACACGTGTGATTATACGAAAATACTAAAGAGTGATTAATTTAAGTGGGTGTTTGGTGGGGATTAAAATTATATTTTCAGTAGATTGTGATAGAAATTTTTGAAGTGTGTGGTTGAAAAGTTGTGAGACCCATGAAAGATGTAATTAATATTAATTGTTTGACTTTAACTAAGATTAAAATCTGATTTTAATCCGAAACAAACAGATCGTAAATAATGATGGTGATTCCGATTTTTAGGTTTAATTGGGAGAAACGTAATAAACTCACACAGCACATATGAAAACATAAAATAGAAATTGCACCAAAAGTACGAGCAGCAGTCTGTGTACACAGAAATAACAAACTAGGTTCTGGTTCTTGATATGGCATAACACACACAAAACAAAAAAAAAAAAAAGGGAATTATTTGCCACCTTTATAGAAACCACTGATTTGGAAAAGAAAATCCTCCCTAATGCACAGATTCAGAATCCACCACAAACTAGTAGTAATTAAAGACACCTTCCTCCGTATCCTGCATTTCTAAATAGTGCCTGCTTTACGTCTTCCGAACTTATAATTGCTCTCTCTTCTTTTTCCTGCACTAACTGTTAACTAAGTGTAAAATCTCACATTGGACAAATACAAAAATAATAGTCAATATATAATGGTTTTAACTATTTCTATTAATTGGGTCTTCTTTTGGAACCCAATGCCAAACAAAAGACTTGAGTTCAAGTCTCGTCAAACTTATTTATTGAAATCGTTCTATCTACATCTGAGTTGTCGTCTAATTGCTTAAATATTTAGATCATACGGTGATTTTCTAATTAATTACCTGACAAGAAGCTTGCATTGCAAATTCATTAAAGCAGCTAATGACACAGTGTTGAATGTGGAGGCCTAGTGCCTCTAGAGTGCTCAGTGTTGATAGCAACAAGCCAGGCTTCCCTGCACAGAATATCTCTATTTTTGTATCAGCATCATTCCTCCTTTCCACATCAAACTGCATTCACTTATATAACATTAAGTATATAACAAAAAATAATTAATTATTAAGTATTTTTTACATATATATATTTTAAAATAAAATATGTACCTTGGGTGAATTTCTCACTAATATTTCATTAGGCTTTGCATCCTTCAAGATAGTCAGCTGATTTGAGCCCACATCAATTTCTTCTTGCAAGTTATCGATTCTCTCCAATAGCTCTTTCATATAGTCTATAGTATCACCAAGTATAGAGGTTCTATCCATCTGTCAAAACACAAAAAATGAAAAAAATAAAGGGAATTAGTTGGGCTTTGAACATCGAAAGAATTCATCTTGAAAAGTCTCGATTCAAAACTTAATCTTTGCCGACAAAAAAAAAGGGTAAACTTGCCTTGCTTATCTTGGGAACAACTGATCTGAGCATTGAAAGGCGATCGTTAAGGCGCTTCCTTCGCCGTCTTTCAGCCATTAGATTCTTGGAAGGCTGACCATTAAGCTTCTTCACCTTCTTATTAATCTTTGTTTCTGGGCAGAATACAGTGCCCATGTTAAAAGTAGTGGGCACCTGATCAGCTACTTGAAATGGTTCGACTTTACATATATCCAAATTCTGATGAAGAATATCATCATTCGCAAATAGAGAGTAGTTAATACTGTAATCTTGTTGTTGAGGAGGGAATTCAAGTGGAGGTGATAAATCATCTCGAAATGGGCTGTAGATTTCATTGAAAACTGAGCAACTCAGGCTCTGATCAACAGGTGGAGAGTAATCCTGAAAGGAAGTATAAGTAGTTGCTGGATTTGTAAAAGTATTAAAATCTATCCATTCATTACTTCCACTGGTGCATAATTCTTGATTCAATTCAACCGCATCAGGCTGACCTCTTAGACCTAGTAACTCCTCCAAGAAACCATATTGTTCACTATACAACTCCATCTCTCTCTCTCTTTCTCTCTCTAAATAAGTAGGTTATACTTCAACTTAATAAAATGAAGTGGTATATATATAGGGAGGGATAAGAAGAATGGAAGTTCTCTATCCATTATAGTCATTAATAATATTACATATTTGTGTTTTTAATCAACTATTTATGAAATTGACGAGATGAGATCTACCGCTCTTATTTTATGGTCTCTTTGACTGCCTGTTTACTAGTATGAGGATTAAAATCAAATTTTTAGTAAATTTAGTTAAAAGTTGATAAATATGCAGTTGAAACGCTGTAATTCCCATAAAATATGTTATTAAAATTAATTGTTAACTTTGATTTAAATTAAAATTTTAATTATTACCAAATAGAGGTTACACATTTTTTATACATTGGAGCTTCAACTCATTAAGAAATGAGAGATGTAAACACTACCATGAACATTACTTCTGAAATGATATCTTCCTATTTATTATAGAAGATGAACTATATAAGATGTGAAAAATTTAATGAGGTTGACAATTTTACAGTTAATGGTCTTTCGTATGTTATTCATTTTTTTTTTATTTGGGTGGACTGGGAACTTAATTGTGTTGTTAGTAGACGTGTGTAGTTTGTTTTATAACATGCCCTACCATTTAGTTCCTAATTTATTTCAAAGTGGGTTTCTTGTATTGCCTATCTCACGTATCAAAAGCTTATTAAAAAAAAAAATCACAAAAACTCAAACTAGTTGATTTGTAAGATCGAATAGGAAGATAGAGAGAATAATTTGAGAAACTTCTCAAAACTCTTTATTAAAAGTGTTGTGATCTCCTTATTTTTCTTTCTATTTTCTTTAGCATTTTTCTTGTTTCTTTAGTCATAGAATTAACTTTTTGTCTCTTTCCATTGCTTATTAGTTAGTGGTGGTAGGGAAAAAAAAGCGAGATACAGAAAATCTATAGCTGCAGCTTTCTTTCCAAAACATTGGCGATTGCAAACAAGATGCGGATCCATGACAAGAAAATGGACATTACCATAGTGGAGAAAATTATCGATCCATAAATCCAAAATTTAATTATGTTGTCGTTATATTAAGGAATTGGCATTATCTTTATTTTATTTATTTTTTATTTGATGCATTGTTTGATTCATGAATAGAAAATTAACAAACAAGATAGGCAAGATAAAGAAGAACATGCTTTGCAAGCAGTAGCTAATCTCAAAGCGGGTGGGCGTTGAAATGGGAAATGGAAAGGTAGTAACAACAGATCAAAACATAAAGAAATCATGCAACTGATTCATAAAGAACATGGAAGGGTTGTGACAGTTAGAATTCAAAAAGGTCCAAGTCAAAATCTGCAGACAAATCAAATGTACATTGCTGCCGCTATCATAAGTACGGTCACTGTAGTTATGAATATTGTACCAACTTGTGTAAAGATTGTGGTGATCGTGGCAAACAATTGAACTTTCCAGAAAATGAAGTTATTCTCTTCCAATGGCATGTCTGAGAAGGGCGAAATTTTTGTAATATGTAAAGATGGCACAATGATGCTATTGACCTTGCTTACTGGAATTGTTGATCAGTTGACTGATTTACTGGTTTGATTATGGTGCAAAAATCGTCTTTTAAATTGGAAAGCCGTGTTTCTACCTAAAATGAATGGATGCTCCATATGCCGCCAAGTGTCAACCCCACAACCGTTGAATGGAGACCTTTGGGTGACTCATACATTCTAGGGTTGGAATTGTGCAACACTCTGATAATTTTCTCTCCTCTCTGCGCCATTTGAGTTTTACCTTTCTTTCTCTCTACAAATCAAAACTCTCTTTTGACTTGTTGTTAAACTCTCAAATATTGTAATCTTAAATGATTTCTATTTGATTAGAGTGTTGTATTCTTGTGTAAATGATTGATTGTTAAGTGAAGGTTGAGATATTGTCATCTTTAGTGGTTACCGTTTGAGTGTTAAAATATGAAAATTCTTGCCTTTGTAGTGTTCCATTCGAACGGTGGTTGTTTCAGTTACTGAAGCACTTGTGTATTTTGGGTTATTGCCATAGGGCAAATTTGAATGAAGTTTCCTTTTACAAGTGTTTCTGTTCGTTTCTTATTCGTGCATATTTTGTTGATATTGAGCTAATTAAGTTCTCTGCACTTGTGTTTAAAACCCTTGATCTGTGACTATCTTGGTAATTCGTTTGTTCAGAAACCTTAAGAATTGTTGGAATATGAGGGTTACTTTGATTTAAGTCAAGGATCTTGATATTATTACTTTGCTGTGATCTTTATTATTATATAATACATGCTAGTTGTGATTTGTATATGATTTGTGTTGAATAGAACACACTGTTTTTGTATTACTAAGAACACATTTTCTATGAAATAATTGAAGTTCTTTATAACTTGTAATTACTTTATAAAGTAATTGTATTACTTTATAACTTGCAAGAACATGTAAAGTGTCTATCTAATCTGCATATACTGCACTGCATTCAAAAGTTTTTTAGTAATGACCAGTTCAAAATTTGAACTAGAAGTCTTTAATGGTAAAGGAGACTTTGGTCTCTGGCGTCAGAGAATGAAAACTCTTTTACTACAACAAAAATGTGCTAAAATCATTGACGAGTCATGGCCAATTGATCTTGAATCAAGTAAAGTAACTGAACAAGATGAAACTGCATAGAGCTCAATCTTTCTACATTTATTTGACAGTGTACTTAGAGAAATTGGTGAAACTAAGACTCCTGCTGAATTGTGGAAGAAATTGGAAACCACTTATTTGAATAAAATCATGCCTAATAAGGTTTATCTTTTGAAACAATTCTTTGATTTTACTAGACCCATCTCTTGACCTTAAAACTAATATTGATAGATTCAAAAGATTATCCCGTGACCTAGTCAACTGTGATGAGAAACTCTCAAGTGGACAGCTGACTGTGGTTTTATTAAATTCAATTTGTGATAAATATAAATATGTTAAAAATGCAATTGAATATGGTATGGAAACTCTATCTACGGATGTGATCATTAATGCCTTAAGATCTAAGGAGTTAAAGTTAAATCTGAAAAGAAAGAGTATGTTAGTGGTATAAATTTGATGGTGAAGTCTAAGTTTAATTCCAAGAATATCATCTTTAACAATAAACCTGGACACAAGAAGAAGGGAAACTTTAAAGATAAAATGAAAATGAAGACAAAATGTAAAAAATATTTTTACTATCTTGAAGATGGTCATTTTATCAAACATTGTCCTAAGAGGCTTTATGACTTGAAAAATAAGTCTAAAGATGATGGTGGTGCAGCATTGGCCTATAATAATGAGTCCAATATTGATGAAATTTATGTTGCTGTAAACTATCCACCCTATCAAGAATTGATACTTGACTCTGGTTGTACCTACCATATGTGTCTAAATAAAGAATGGTTTATAGAGTTTGAAAATGTGACCAATGGTAAGGTTTTAATGAGTAATCACATGATATGTCACGTAAAGGAAATATGAACTATCACTTTAAATGTAAAGGGAAACAATAAACTGGTTCTTGAAAAAACTAGATATGTTCCTGATTTACAAAAAAAATCTTATTTCCTTGTGGGTTTTAGATGACCTAAACTATGGCATATTGACTAATAAGAGATACATTAAAATTTTGAGAGACTCTCACTTGGTTGTTGAAGCTCACAAGAGACATGGTCGGTATATTTTACAAACATAATTTTTTTTTATATTCCACTTCAACAGTAATCTCAGTTCAAAATGATAAGTCACAAATATATTATAAAAAATTGGGCCATATTAATGACAAAGGACTACAAATTTTGAAAAAAACTAGTGCATTTGGAAAAGATAATATTGAAAAACTTAGTTTTTGTGATTATTGCATTCTAGAAAAGCATAATAGTCACCTTTATTGCCTGGAATGCATAAATATGTGTCAATACTTGAATACTTGCATGCTGATCTTTGGGAACCAGCTTATGTGCCTACACATACTGGTTTTAAATATTTTTTGTTCATTATTGATGATTTTTCTAAAACAAAAAAAAAACTAGACTTTTTTTTTTAAATCAGAATCTGACACTTTTAATATTTTCAAAGAATGGAAAGCTTTACTAGAAAATCAAACTGATAAAAAGATTAAGGTCTTGAGCACTGATAATGGTTTGGAATTCTACAATTTGGAATTTGATGAATTGTGCAAATTTTCTAGTATGATAAGGCACAGAGCTGTGACACACACTCCATAACAAAATGGTTTGGCTGAAAGATTGAATAAAACTATTCTTGAAAAATTAATATGCGTGCTATTAAGTTCTGACCTGCCTAAGATATTTTGGGGTGAAGCTGTTAAAACTGCCAGTTATCTTATTAATAGAAGTCCTTCTAGTGCTATACATTTTAAAATCCTTAAAGAGATGTGGAAAGAGAAACCTATTGACTTCAGTAACATGAGGGTTTTTGGATGTACAGCCTTTACACATCAATCTGAAGGCAAGTTAGAACCTAAGGCCTTTAAGTATGTATTTTTGGGCTATGGTGAAGGGATTAAGGGGTATAGACATAGGTAAGGAAAATCAAAGGCTATAAGATCGTAATTAGTATAAACGTTGTATTTAATGAGGATGATCTACCCTACCTTAAAATTGAAAATCAAAGAGAACCCCTTAATCAGATTAAAAATGTGGGAAGAAGGATAGAAATTGAGGTGGAGCAGTCTGATGATGAAACTCATCAGACTGTTACATACCCTGTTGAGAGAAATGAGGAAACACCTGATGATGGTGCTCCCGTTGATGAACCTGAAGCTGATTTAGAAACTGATCAGATCTTAAATAACTAACAACTTGCTAGAGATAGGCAAAGAAGACAAATAAGACCTCCTATGAGGTTTGAAGAAGATGTTTCCTTGCTGTCCTATCAAAGTATGATAGAAGAAGAACCTGGGTCTTTTAAGGAAGCTATAAATAGTAGAGACTCTAATCATTGGCTTGCTGCAATGCAAGATGACATACAATCACTTAAAAAGAATAAAACTTGGGTTTTGGTCAAAAGACCTGAAGGAAAAAAGGGTTGTCGATTGTAAATGAATTTTCAAAATTAAACGAGGTGAACAAAGTGAGAATGACATTACATATAAAGCTAGACTTGTGGCAAAGGGTTTTACCCAAAAAGAATGAGTTGATTTCAATGAAACCTTCTTATCAGTTTTGAAATTTACAACTGTTAGGGTCATTCTAGCTTAAGCCACTCAATTTTATTGGGAATTAGATCAATTGGATGTCAAAACAGCATTTTTAAATGGTGACTTAGATGAAACTATTTACATGAAACAACCTAAAGGTTTTGAAATAAATCAGAAAGCTAACTTAGTTTGCCTTCTTAAAAATTCTCTATATGGCTTCAAACAAGCTCAAAGGCAATGATATAAAGAATTTGACAATTTTGTACTTGGATTTGATTTTAAGAGAAGTAATTTTGATACATGTCTTTATTGTAGAGGAAATGGTGGAGAAAACGCACTTTATCTACTCCTTTATATGGATGACGTGCTGCTGGCAAGTCATGACATAAANTCGCCTACCCAAATGGTCCAACAGCTTCTCATGTACATGAGGACACACAAAAATTTCATTGCAAAGGAAATGGAAGTGAAAATGAGTTAGAGTTAATCAAAAGCAAGTAGAAATCTGAATTTGAAATGAATGACTTAGGTTCTGTTAGAAAAATTTTAGGTATTAAAATTAAAAGAAATAGAAGAGAGGACACACTAAGTCTCAGTTAGAAATCTTATGCTTTGAAACTATTGGAAATGTTTGCTATGTCTAATGTTAAAAGTGTGAATTTACCTTTACCAAATCATTTCAAACTTTCTAATGAACCATGTTCTAAATCTGAAGAAGAGTTCGAGAAAATGGAGTGTCATACTCTAATGCAGTTGGGTCGTCATGTACTTAATTATCTGCTCCAAACCTTATTTAGCATACTCAACAAGTGTATTGAGTAGATATATGTCCAACTACAAAAGATTGTTGCTTAATCTTTTACTAAAGTAGAATATATAGCTGTAACAGATGTTATGAAAGAAGAGATCTTGTTAAAAGGACTCTCAAATGAATTTGGTTTTATTAAAAATGTTGTTTTATATTTTAATAGCCAATCTGTCATTTATCTAAGCAGAAATCCATTTTTATATAATAGATCTAAACATGTTGATGTTAAATTTCACTTTATTAGATATGTTATTTCACAAGGAGTTGTGAAACTTGAAAAGATTTCTACTAACTATAACCCTGCTGATGTAGGTACTAAGGTGTTACCGCTAAACAAGTTTATGGACTACTTAACTTTGCTGAACATCATTGTTTGAGGATCTGGTAAGGATTGCTGATGATGTCAAAAATGGAAGTAACCACTAGTGTAAATGAATGTGAATCATTGTACCAAGGTGAATAATGTACAGATTGCATAATGATGCTATTGACCTTACTTACTGTAATTGTTGACCAGTTGACTGGTTTATTGGTTTGATTATGGTGCAAAAATCGTGTTTTAAATTGGAAAGCTGTGTTTCTACATAAAATGAATGGATGCTCCAGATGTCGCCAAGTGTCAGCCCCATAACCGTTGGATGAAGACCTTTGGGTGACTAGTATATATACCATTCTAGGGTTGGAACTGTGCAACACTCTGATAATTTTCTCTCATCTATGCGCCGTACAAGTTTTACCTTTCCTTTTCTCTACAAATCAAAACTCTCTTTTGATTTGTTGTTACACTCTCAAATATTGTAATTTTAAGTGATTTCTATTTGATTAGAGTGTTGTGTTATTGTGTGAACGATTGATTGTTGAGTGAATGTTGAGATACTATGATCTTTAGTGGTTACTGTTTGAGTGTCAAAATCTGGTCATTCTTGCCTTGGTAGTGTTCTATTTGAATGGTGGTTGTTTCAGTGACTGAAGCACTTGTGTATTTTGGGCTATTGCCTTAGGGAAAAATTGAATGAAGTTTCCGTCTACAAGTTTTTCTGGTCATTTCTTATTCGTTCATATTTTGTTGATATTGTGCTAATCTTGTTGAACCTCCTCTTAACATGATACATAGATACTGACTATTGCACTCACATGTGCGGAGATAAATATGCATTATCCGAATTAATGAGTCTGTGTTCACAATACTGTAAAGTTTGGGGATAATTCAATGATCTCTGTTATGGGCAAAGAAAGGGTAACTATATAAGTTATACTTTAGGTCCAATCGATTTTAGACGTAAATAATTTTAATATGATTGATGCATTTTATTTATGACGAATATAATATTTAATTTAATTATTATCTGATAACTTAAATTAATAGAGTCTGTAGATTCAAGTTTTGGCAATTTATTAATCACAAGAAATTGTGATTGTGATATACAAATTACATATGACTGAATCTTAAATTATTTGTGATCATAAGTAATAAAGAGATATGGATATTGTTATTATGGATAGATCAGCACGTGTTACATTTCTTATTTATAAAGTAAGGAGCTGATCTTAAAATGTAGTGACATTTAAATGGAGGTGTGGATGTTTTGTTAAAAGTGCATGGTATGATCGTAAAGATGCTTCATTTGAGAATCAAGGCTTTAATAAGTGTCTGTATGATATACATTTTGTAAAAATCCGAGATGGAGATTGGAGGGGAAGCTATTTATGGTATATTTATATGTAGACGATCTTATTTATACTAGGAATGACTATGCCATATTTGAAAATTTTAAGCAAATTACATGATTTGAGTTTTATATGTCTAATCTTGGAATAATGCATTATTTTTCTCGACATAGAAGTTGTACATTCTGATGATGGAATTTTTGTTCCTCAAAAAAAGTATGCTACAGAAATTTTAGATATGTTTCAACTAAAGAATTGCAAATTTTGTTAACACACTAGCTGAAATGGGTGTGTAACTTATCGAGGAGGAAAACGTTTTAACATCATTCTTTACAAACAAATTGTGGGATGTTTGATGTATTTGACTGTAACTAGGCATAATGTATGTTGTGAATGTTCAAGGGAGATGCATCTTCTTGCTACCTAGAGATTGAACTTAGATTGTTAAACAAGGGAGATATGTCAGATTTGATAGTAATTATGTTGGAGACTTGGATCGGAAGAGAACTTCAAGTTATATTTTCATGTTAAGTTCATGAATTATTTCGTGGTCGTCAATCTATTCTTATCTTATCAACTATCGAAGCAGAGTTCGTATTTGTGACAATTTGTGTCTGTCAAGCCATTTATTTAAGGAAGATTCTTGAAGAGGATCATTTCAAACAATTGGGACTATTTAAAATTATTGTGATAGCAGTTCGACAATCACACTTTCCAAAAATCCTATTTTACATGGAAAAAAATAATCACATCGATGTAAAGTATCACTTTGTAAGAGATTTGAAAGAAGGAACGATTGATTTGATTTATTACAGATGTAAAGATCAAGTTGCTTACATATTCATTGAACTCCTGAAATTGGGTGCGTTTCAAAAATTACTGAAGTTGCTTTGTGTTTGTATATGAGAAGACTCTTAAATTGAATGTATGTAAACTTTCAATTTTAGTTTCAATTTAAGAGTGAGATGTTGATAGTTTCTTAGTTGTAGGTCTTTTGTATGTGATTTATTAATTTATTAGTTGTTATTTTTGCAATGATTATTCTTTTTGTATATAGGGGTGTCCATAATGAACACTTGGTGCCCCTCCATCAGTGGACACAACCCTTTTTGCAATAGTGTTCTAGTTTTACGTGTTGTTTAATTAGTGAAATTAAAAATATTGAGTTCTACACATTTTTCTTAACATTTTTCTTCTTCCTTTAATTATAGAATTAACTTTTTTTTTTTTTTTTTTTTGTCTCATTTCATTTAGCAATGGACATTGTCAAATCGATATTACAATGGAATCTTCTCTTTACATCTCTAATTCAATCTCTCTAGGTGATTTTATGTCTTTTTCACCGAAATTTGCTTATGACCATACAGACTTAATATTTTAATTGGGTCATCTGGAAAGTTTGACCCACATTTCTGTCTGAACCGAAAAAGATGGAGATAGCATCATAGACCTGTCAGATTCTTTGTATGCATAAACTTCTGCACTATTAACTTCCCCACGAACACAAACTACTACAACCTTGACCCAGCAAAAAATTGCATACAGACAAAAAGTTTTACAAGAAATTGATGAGTTGGGTCCCAATGAAAAAGACCTTTTACAAATTGGCTTTGATTGATTAGATGAAAATTTCAAATGAGTTGGTGAGGCTGATTTTTTTCTTCTCCACTCGACCTAACATGTTTAATTAGTTAACAATAAGTAATAATATTGTCACTACAAATTTCACGAAATTTTTTTATCATAAAAATGATATTTAAATTGTTTATCTGGAAAAAAAACAGTCATCAAGACAAAAAAAAAAAAAATTCATGATTAACTTGTTGTCTTCATATATGTATGCTCCATTCGTCAAGGCTGATGACCTCAACCTCATTCAATTTTTTAACCTCCCTAAACAAACTCTAGGAATCAATTAAATTAATAAAAATAAAAGTAGCGAGGTATCGGGTCAAATAAATATATATACATATGTACTATCATAGTCTTTCTTAATCAATCATTTTGGATTATGTTAAATGTCTCTTCCATTACAAGAATATACGAATACAATATATACTTATAAATTAAACAACAATATTTTGTTGAAACGCTCGTTGTTACACAATTTGTCTTATTAGCCCTAATTTGCTTCATTATAATTTTTTCGAACACATAAATTTTTAGATAAATCACTTCAATATAATATGACATCACGTAAATGTCAACCACATGTAAAAATTGTGCACGTTTTAAATGTCTTTGGTGATTAAAAATAAAAATTGGTAGTCTAAGCAAGAAGCATGTTACAACTAAATAAGACCCTCTGGTTCAATGTGCATCTATATTATTTACTTCTAAATCCCTATAGCTAAGTAGTTCAAAAAATGTTTACTATCTGGAGGTATTACGCGTCTACAACGTAACCCTAGCTAGCAGGAAGAATCTGAGCCATATGAGTAATCAAAACTATCACTATAAATAAAAGAATTATAAGTTGTATATACTAATTCTATGGGCAAATGGTTGTAATCAAAGCATTCAAAAAGAGTAATAGTACTGAAGAAATAATATTTTAAGGACCACTAATTATTTGTTCCACGAACAACGGATACGTGAGGGTGTAGAGCATATCTGTTGCCAGCTTAAAGTCAATTAATGGAACTACTAAACCCGGCATGCCGAAATTCCAACACTGGGCTCTTAATTTTTCTTCTTTAGATTTATTATCAATTTTAAGTTCACTCAATTTTGTTTAACTTTCTTGATTTCTCACTATTCTTGTCAAGTTAAATATTTTTATTTCACATATGTTATACTTTTATATGAAAAAGTATTTATTATTTACTTATGTGGTTGATGGACTCATTATTTTGTTAACTTAAAAAATTTAATCAAACAATTTTTACCATAATCAAAAGTTCAAAACCGAATGGTTGGACATAGGAGGAAGTGCAATGAAAAGGAAAAGGAAAGGAAATTATTACAATAGAGGTAGGGCTCAGGGCAAACCAGGGGGAACAAGGCTCGACTGGGTTGTGGACGCTAAATAGATGCACGTCAGTTTTGTATTTTTTTTCTTTTCTTTTAATATTGTTATCTTAATTTTCTCATTTTGTTGGGAATTAAGACGACATTCTCGATTTGTCTACAGGATTTTTGTTTAAAGAATTTAATTGGAAGCTAGAAAAAATAACAATATAAAGATTTATATAAAGATCTCTCAAATCGGAGAAAAACCACGGGCGACAAATACGGAAACTTTCACTATAAGAAAAATTTACAATCATATAGAATCTCTCACGCATTCCAAACCCTCAACATACTCCAAAATCGGACAAGGCGAGAATACAAACGATCCCCAAGTCTCATCCCAAGATAATCTTAACTATCTAAAATAACGAGATTCGACCCAAACTACACTTAGAGGGGAGGGTAAATAAGTGATTATGCGGAATTAAAATTTAATAATTAATTAGCAACAAATTACTATTAATTATATCTAGATGGTTAATCAAGTAGTTCAATTTTTCCTATATTGAAATACCGCAGTTATGAAAGCAATAAACAAATACAAGGAATGATCATAGAGAAATCTCAACTGGGTAAAAATTTCAGACAATTTGCCAGTAAAAAATTCACTATAAACGAATTATGAACTTACATTCCGCCGACACGACTACAACTAGTACTTTCTGACCTACTGAATGCAATTTCCACAGCTTTTCTGGATTGTGTGCTTTTGCACCAACTTCCATCTGCAGTTTTCAAATCCCTCGTGGATTGAGCGCTCCTGCAACAACTCTTGACTTTATGAATTCTTCTATCTCCTATGGATCAACGAAGAACTCCATGTTCCTCAACAATTGGAACTCCGGTCACCTCCCAAGATCTTCAGAACTCTGACGATGTGTAGGAAGTAGTAGTTGGCATTAGGATTATGGATGTGATGTTTTCAACGCTAAAATTAAATCAAAATATGAAGGTTGAAAGCTTGTTTGATGAAAAGGATATGAAGCTGCATGTATTTTCTCAATGATAAACCTTGTAAAAATCATTCAGAAGCGTTTGGTATTTATATTTTAGGTTTTGGGGTTGAATGGGCCGGACAAAAGCCTTAAAAACGCAAATTAAAATTTTTCGAAAAATCATGTCGTTCGAACGAAAGTTTGGCAACATGCGAGCGATAATGTGTCGCTCGAGCGACGTTTGGCGACAGGCTAGTGACAATGTTACTATTTTTGCCGCCCGAGCCAAGTCATGGGAAATTAAGGCACCGTTTTTCCTTCTTTTTCATTCTCGAACTCTAGTCCTAATATAACTCAATTTCCACCATTTGCAACTTACTCCTTGATTTTTACAACATATTAAATTTGGTCCATTTTGTTCACAAAGTTGTCAATTACATAAAAAATCTAACAAGCTCCCCTTTTGACATTCTGTGAGAAAACTACAATCTAAAGTCAAGGTAGTCATGAAAAAGAATTACAAACTCAATGACTGACACAATCACACTAACTGTCTTGATTGAATTCTGCTTTTCCTTTATCAACACTTATTTTCTAAAATAGACAACTCAAATACCCAGTGTAAAACGTATGTGAAACAGTACTAAGTGTAAAAATAATTCAAACAGTTAACACATAACACATCATTTCAATTTCATATCATAAGTTAAATTAAGACGTAATATCAATGTAACTCAACATACCAAAACGAAACATTAATACTACAAAATATCAGAACTTAATCTAGCAATAATGAAATTATCATTTAATCAAACTTTTTAGAAACATCATGTCAAGTCAAAATTATATACAATCATATACATACAAAAATATCTACTTCATCATCATAAATACTACTCCCCCTTTTATCATAAAATGACAAAGGACCAAGAATAACATATAATAACGCAAAAATGCACTTGTCAGGATGAAGAAGTATAAACAATGAATAGTAACTCTTCCCACATACGTAACTTAGGTTAATATGGAGTAAATTGTATAAGTGACACATATGTGTAAAGTGTCACTAATTCTTTGAAAGTAGGACTCCAGACCTTAATTTTGTGAGAAATGACACGCTAAACATCACTTCCAATAAATATATTTCCCTACTTAGAAAAGTCAAACCATTTAAGGCATATTAGAACATATAACGTAAAGCTCATTATGTATGGAAAGTTCTTTTTCTCTCCTTGAGTTTGAACAAAATTTTTATTTCATAACATTCAATATAAGAAGTTCATTATTATTTTTCTCATGTTAAGTATAGGTTTTTCTTCATTAAGCGATTAAAATGACCCTTGGACTGAGGTTTAGGCCAGTTAACCCAAGTTAGTTGACCATAGGCACCAGATTATGAGAAATCCGCAAACTTAATTATTCGAGTCAAATAGATTTCGAAAAAAAATATAAAATATTGAACTCTTTTTATTTTTTAATTTCTTTAATATCAGGGATAAATTTGAGTTTAGATCTAACACATAAGGTTAATTCATGTTCAAAGTCACCTTATTAACATATGATTGTCATCCCCAATCTTACACAAGCAGTAGAGTCCTCCTAACAGTATCATAGTGTGTGCAGTACAGATGGTACGGAAGACACAATAAACTAAGTACTCCATGAATAACCTAAGCCAACAATGGAAATTATGTTATGACTTATCGATTAACCTCATATTTGATCACAATAAACAAATTCAAATATATTATATATTAAGCAGTAAAAGCAACTTCCACATTTTTATTTTTCAATTTTTCAATTTTTTTGTTGTTTTTAATTTAAAGTAAGAATGCACAAAACACAAAAAAAAAAATGTCAAAACACACAAAAATAAAAATAAAAATAAAAATAAATATGAGGCATGCATAAATCAATATCACACAATGGTAAAGAACGAGCATGCACCAAAAATACATAATCAATGAGGTACACAAACACCAATAGCCGTTCTAAGAGATTCAAATCTCAGACCATCTAATGATTTGGTAAATAGGTCAATTGGTTTTTTGTAAAGATGTGCTCAAGGGTTACAATACGAGTTTCTACAAGCTCTCGAATAAAATGATATCTTATATCAATATGTTTAGTTCGAGAGTGTTGAACGAGATTTTTGAAAATATTAATGACACTAGTTTTATCACAAAAAATAGTCATAGTACCTTGTTCAATTCCATAATCACTCAACATCTATTTCATCCAAAACAGTTGAGTGCAGCAACTTCCTGCAGTTATATATTCGGCATCTACCGTAGACAATGAGATAGAATTTTATTTCTCACTCATCCAAGCGACAAGATTAGCACCAACATAAAAACAACATCCAGAAGTATTTTTTCTATCATCGACATTTTCAGCCCAATCGGTATTGGAATAACCAGCAAGATCAAGATTAGAGTCCTAAGAGTACAAGATCTCATAATCAACGGTTCCATTTACATATCTAATGATAAGTCGCAGAACGCTCAGGTGGGATTCCTTGGGATCAGGCTGAAAGAGCGAACAAACCCCTACGCTTTTATGTTAGGTGTACTAGTAGTAAGATAAAGTAAACTACATATCATACTCTTGTATAGTGTCTGATCAACACTCTTACATGTAGGATCATGACCTAACTTGACACTGGTGCTCATATGGGTTCTAGAGTGTTTATTGCTGTCTAATCAAAAGCGCTTAACAAGATTTTTGCATACTTTGACTGAGATATGAACAGCCCATCATCAGTTTGTTTAACTTGGAGATCTAGAAAGTAATTTAATTCTCCAATCATACTCATCTCAAATTGTTGCTTCATTTGATATAATTTGAATCCTAAAGTGCAGGCAACAGCCAGAAGGATTCTAATGGATTCAGGTCTAGCTACTGGGGCAAATGTTTCATCAAAGTCAATTCCTTCAACCTGATTATATCTTTGGGCAACTAACCTAGCCTTATTTCTGGTTATGATACCTTGATCATTGGTTTTATTCTTAAATATCCACTTAGTCCATATAAACATTACAATAATGAGGCCTAGGAACTAAATGTCATATGTTATTTCTCACAAACTGATTTAACTCATCATGCATCGCGTTTATCCAACATTTATCCTTAAGGGCATCTTCGACATTCTTAGGCTCAAACTGAGACACATAATTAGCATATGTCAGGTTGTTCAAAACAATCTTACGAAGTCCCATGTCTTCATTCAAATCCCCTATAATATTCACTTTAGGATGATTAGTCTTAACTCTGGACGAATGTTCCTTAGGAGGTTTAGTTTTATCATCAGGTGAGAACTCCTTATTAGGTGAATCTAAACCATTTGAAGTGTATGAAGGATCAGGATTTGAAGTTTCTTTAGGTTCAGTTACCATCACAGGATCAACATTCAAGTGTTCCAGGTCTACTCAATCTTACCCTCACTACAGGAATCATCTACCACTACATTGATGGACTTCATCACAACCCGTGTACGAGACTTGTATACACGATAGGCTCGACTATTTCTGGAGTATCCTAGAAAAATTCACTCATCACTTTTGGAATCAAACTTGCCTAAATTTTCTCCATCTCTTAGAATATAGTGCTTGCTGCCAAACACCAAAAGTACTTGACAGTAGGTCGTTTACCTTTCCAGATCTCATATGGTGTCATATCAGTTTTAGGTCTAAGATAAACCTTATTTACTATGTGATACGCAGTGTTGAGGGCTTCACCCCAGAAATGCACAGTTAGTCCCTTAACATGAAGCATGCTCTAGCCATTTCTTAAATCACACAATTTTTCCTCTCAACTATCACATTTTATTGTGGAGTGATCGGCGAGAAGAACTCTTGCTAGAATCCCTCATCTAGGTAGAAGTTCTCAAAATTCAAGTTTTCAAACTCTTTTCCATGATCACTACGAATTCTTGATATGGTGAAATCTTTCTCATTTCTAAGCATTTTGCATAATGATATGACAAAATTGTACACCTCAAATTTTTCTCTCAACAGCTTAATCCAAGTATATTGAGAGAAGTCGTCAACCACAACCAAGATATAGCGTTTACCACCAATACTCTCGGTCCTAGATGGTCTCATTAAGTCCATATAGAATAATTCAAGCAGCTTGCTTGTCAAGATTTTACAAGTTTGTTTATAAGCTACTCTAAACTATTTACTTTGTTGACACGAGCCACATAGAGTGTTATCAATATTTTTAAGTTTAGGCAAACCATTAACAAATTCCTTCTGGGCGAGTTTAGACAAACTCTTATAATTCATATGACCAAGGCGTTAATGCCACCGTTCAGTTACATTAATCTTGACACTATTGTACACGTAGTTGGAATTAGGAAGAACTCCATAACAATTGTCTGAAATTCTTACACCTTCGAGGACAATGTTACCAGTAGTATCATACACAGTCTACCTTTTCTGGACAAAACTATCAAAGTCAGCATCGCATATTTGACTAATGTTTAACAAGTTGGACTTTAACCCTTTCATATAAAACACATCTAAGATAGCAGGTAATCCAGATATATTAAGGACACCTTTACCTAGAATAGGTATAGTAGCCCTATCTCCAAAAGCAACCACATTGCCATTCCAATCATCGAGAGAAGATAACAAGGCTTTATCACCACACATGTCTAGAACATACACTGTCAAGATACCACATAAAGTTATTTTGAGCATTAAGTACAACGTGAGCAACATAACAATTCAACTGATTATCAGACCTAGGAAGATCAATTTTCTTAACCCAAACCTTTTTAGTAGTAGAAGTGATTCTAGCCAGCTGAGTCATCATCTCAGTTAAATGGCTTACCTGATTGGCGAGGAAGTTAACATTGCTCGAGAAATCCTGACTTTTACTTCTAGTCGCGAGTTTACGACACCTAGGTCTTGTGTGTCCCAGTGCACCACAATGGTGACATGTGGGAATAAACCTAGGTTCAAACCTACTCGAAGGTTGTTGTCGATTTATAGGGCGATTGATCCTACGTTGTCTAGTAGGCTTTGAGCCTAAGATATTTTTATCCTTGGGTTCAGGATTAATAGTATTTCTAGCTTTGTTGGTGGTTAGGATGAACGTGGTCTTAGATGTAATAGCAGTAGTATTATTATTTTGAACGTAAGCCAATCCAAGCCTATTTCCAGTAGGCTTGTTCATTCCTAACAGATTATCAAGTTTCTGCGTATCACTCATAAAGGAATGAAGTTGTGTGTTAGATTTTTCAAGATCACTTGTTAAGAATTTAACTTTTTTGTTAAGGATTTAACCCTGGTTTCTAAATTCTCATTAACAAGCTTCAACTCACCCAAATTTTTGGCAGAATCCTGAAGGTCACCTAAGAGTTTAGTCTCTCTCTCTCTCTCTCTCTCTCTCTCTCAAGTTCATTAATATTTTTCAGAACGGCTTTATTGACCTTCTTGATTTTAAGACTTTCCTTAAATAATTCTCGATAAGACTCATGAATATCAGTCTCATCCTCAAAATTTTCACTCAGTTCATCATTCTCAATCGTTTCATTCTCCTTATCAGATTCAATTTTAACTATCGACGTGAATGCCATAAGATTTTGTTCATCATCACCATCAAAAGTATCACTCTGAATACTCGAATCTGACTCATCATCACTTAAGATCACTGCTAATGCCTTACGCTTTCCTTTATTCAAATTCTTCTTCAAGTTAGGACATTTACTCATATAGTGACCAAAACTCTGACACTCATGGCATCTAATTGACTGACTTTTCTTATTAGAAGTCCTAGGGTTATTCTTTTCACACTTATCGTTCGAAAATTTACTAGGGACATCATTTTTCCGTTTTCGAGATTTTCTCCTATTCATCATCACCTTCTGGAATTTTTTAATGAAATAAGCTATTTCGTCGTCCCTAAGAGTCTCAGCATCAATCAACTCACCCTCTTCTTCCCTAATAGTGTTCATGGCTATAGATTTAACCTTTTTCGTTTCAGTTATGATGAGTTCATAGGCTTGAAGAGATCCTACGAGTTCCTCTATCTTAACTGCATCTAAGTCCTTACTTTCTTCAATTGTGGTGATATTAGGTCTAAACCTTTTAGATAGGGATTTAAGGACTTTTCTAACAATTTTAGACTCAGGGATCTTATCACCTAGTTTGAAACTCGAATTTACTATATCATTAAGTTTCGTATAGAATTCATCAAACGATTCATTGTCCTTCATTCTAATTTTTTCAAATTTAGAAGTCAATATCTACAGTTTAGAGTTTTTAACAGTTTTAGTTCCCACGTGTGTGGTTTCTAATATATCCAAAACATCTTTAGCAGTTTTACATATCGATACTCTCCTAAACTCTTCAGCAGACACGACCATGATATGACATGAAGACCCTTACTATTCCAATTACACTCGACTAAGTCATCTTTAGTCCAGAGTGAAATATCAATGGGTGTAGCTATACTGCAACAGTGGTTGAAGGTGTAGTCCACCCAATTTGAACGCTTATCCAAATACGCTCATTCAATACTTTAAGGAAATCTCTCATTCAAACTTTCCAATAAGCGTAGTTGCTTCCATCAAAAAATGGATGCACGGACAATGATTGACTCATCTAGAATAATTCAAGGGTTAGGAATCGAAATCAGGTTCTGATACTAATTGAAATAATTGAATAAGTGATTATGCGGAATTAAAACTTAATAATTAATTAGCAACAAGTCAGTATTAATTACATCTAGATGATTAATCAAACAGTTTAATTTTTCTTATGTTGAAATACCACAGTTATGAAATCAATAAACAAATACAACGAATGATCATAGAGAAACCCCAACTGAGTAAAAACTCCGGACACTTTGTTAGTCAGAAATCCACTATAAACGAATTATGAACTTACAGTCTGCCAAACACGACTACCACTAGTACTTTCTGACCTCTTGATTGCGTGCTTCTGCACCAACTCCCAGTTGTAGTTTTTAAAGCCCTTCTGGATTGTTTGCTCCTGCAGCAATTCCCGACTTTATGAATTCATTTATCTTATATGGATAAACAAAGAAATTCACGTTCCTCAACAACTGGAACTCCAGTCACCTTTCCTTGATTTTCAAAACTCTGACGATGTATAGGAAGTAGCAGTTTGATATTTGGATTATGGATTTGATGTTTTCAACGCTAAGATTAAATCAAAACATAAAGATTGAAAACTTATTTAATGAATAGGATATGAACCAGTATGTATTTTTTTAATAATCAACCTTGTAAAAACCGTTCAGAGGCGTTTGATATTTACAATTTAGGTTTTATGATTGAATGGGCCGAACAAAAAGCCTTAAAAACACGAATTAAAATTTTTCGGGAAAGCCTGTCGCTTGAGCGACGTTTTGGCTATCGGCCGCAACAATGTTACTGTTTCTATCGCTCGAGCCAAGTTATTTTTCCTTCTTTTCCATTCTCGAATCTAGATTGGTCCCCTTTTGTTCACAGACCCTAACACTATCTCACAAATTGGGATAAATAAAATATTAAGAGGGAGAATATGTATGGGGTCAAAAAAGGAGGGGAAATTAATTTCTAATCAATGTTGGATTTCTAAATAGTTCTTACAACTAGAAAACTAAAATTCATTTTTATTTGGCATAGAAAAATACAATCCTATGTTAATTGGACATAGGGGTGGCAATGGGCCGAGCTATTGCCGAGCCGAGCCGGTTCGGCCCATTGCCGAACGAGCTCGGCTCGTGCTCGGACGAGCCGAGCTTGTGCCTCGTGACCAACGAGCCCAGCTTAAGTTCGGCTCGCCTGCTCGTTAAATTTTTTTTTTTAACACAATCTAAAATTCAAAAAATATATATACTAAATTACTAGTATACATATACATTTTCTAATATTTTTTGAAATGTACATTTTTTATTTTTCAAAATATTTGTAATTTTTAAAGATTTATAGTATATTAAAGATTGAAACGGTTAAAT
>CAIGRB010128365.1:12316-28753 GCA_903798255.1 Fraxinus quadrangulata | reverse complement strand
AGATTAACCACTAACACTCAGATAGTTATCCATGTGGAATCTCTCAGTGGGTCTTCAATGTTTTGTTCTATAACAAAACATCCACGTGTTCATTCAAGTGTCACCACACTTTAGCTTGTGAGATCAGTTACTTACGTCACAAGTAAAAATGACACACGTGATGGTCTATCCGTAATAACGATATCCGTATCTCGTTATTATTTCGACCACGGACGATTTAAGATTCAGTCATATGTAATTTGTATCTCACTATTACAACTCCTTATGATTAACAAATCACCAAAACTTGAATTTACAGATTCTATTATTTAATTTATTAGAATATAAATTCAACTAAATAATAGATATTGTCATTACATATGCATCGATTATATATATATTTAAAGTGTTTATGTCCAAAGTTGATTGGATTTAGGGTATAACACTTACATCGAGATACTCCACAATAATATTATCGACACTTCACTTGCAAGTAGCTAATTCGAACATACTCATGACACACTATACTGTCTTGATGCTCCAATGTTAGCGTCCTATCAAGTTTTTGTTTTCTATTCCTTCAATTTTATTACCATGCAAAATAAAATGTATGAACATTGATGATTAGAAACAAATTTTAAAATTGAAATAACATGACAGTGAGAGAAAGAAGTAAATATTTTAGGCAACAAAATTCTTTTTTTAATAAAAGTTGTATAAGTGAAAGAGATGGCCAAGCTACTTGTGATTAGCATGTCCTGGTGGCCCGTGGCCCATCCCCGACACTGAACTTGACCAAATTAATTTATTTATGTGATGGTGATGGCCATTAATTAATTAATTAATTCGCTTGATCATATCTAATTAGGGTTAACAATGAAGGAGGTTTAAGTAGGCTCATAGCAGTTTCATAAATATGATGAAATAATTGAGAACCATCCACACAACAATATTAGGCGATTGCCTGCTCCACAGTCGCACTACAATCAAATCTAATCTTAATCCGTTCAAAGATTTCAATTCTGATAAACGTAGATATGCAAATAGTTTTATTATTTTGTCCCTTAAAACAAAAGTACGTAGGTTTTTATAATATTTCAGCTGAAGATATATAGAATGACTTGATTTTATTTATATAAAAATTTTCCATTCATAGTCGTGACTGCTCGTGAGTAGCAAATGTTTTTATATGTAAACCATTCTAGATGGCATATTTTTATATGATAGAAATACAACATAATTCAAGAAAAGTAATCTTATTTCTTTCGGAGGACAATACAATGAAAAGCTAAAGAAGTATACTTCATGCGCCTCAATGATACTCTTCGTTGTTGGAAGTTTACTTAACATGCAAAGCGGAATTTAAATAATATTTCAATTTCCATTCAAGATCTTCTTTATATATAAAAAGAAACCGTGATATGATTTATACATTTGTTAAATTCTGTAAATTCATTTTCTTATTTTGAACATGAACAATCACGATTTACAATCCACAGATGTCCAATTGTCCAGCCTCTATTGAAAATCCATACAGAGAACAAAAATGAGAATATTAGGGGTTCTCTTTTCATGTACTAGCAAGATAATAATTGTTTTGTTTTATTTCTCAGAACCCTAATAGTTTATTAATAGAAGTCCAAATGGGCTTGGTCCGACACTTAAACTTAATCTGATCCAATGTTTAATTAATCTAATTAATTAATTTGATTACTTAATTTGGCCCATTAACAAGTAACCAAATTAATTAATTGTCCAACAATTGTCAATTAATTAATTAGTATATTTCTTTCTTCTAGTTCTTATTTTGTGTGCGACTCATTAGGGTTTTGATCACGAAACATAACGATGTGAATTATTATTTTCATCTAATCAAAATAAGATAAATTAAAACATCATTTTAATTTATCATTAATTCACTTAAATTAGTTAATTCACATTCCTCGTCTCATATTAACATCTAACAATGTGTCGGACAATACATGTGACGAAATATGTCACGTGGTATGACAGTTTTTTTTTCGTTTACTGTAAAACTATAATCATTTCGCCATATGATTCGATCAATTACAAGATATGAAGTATGTCAATCTTGATTATCAATCATATCTTTCATCCCACTATTAAGTTAATATAAGTCAAAAACTCTTTTCGATTTATAAATATACATTGGCCAAGGATTTCATTATCAATTTAATTGAATGAAATATAGATGATAATCTTACTATCTAAGAGTGACAAATTATCTATCGATCATTCATAACCTTCATATGATTTTCGACATGCTCGAACGATGCCGTATTAACCACTCTTGGCAGAGCAACATCCAACATCACCAAAGTATGACAATCCCCATGTAAGGCACTATGATGACCTCAAGTCAAATGACCAATTCCACCAATGAACGTTAGAGATTAACCACGACACTCAAATAGTTATCTATGTAGAATCTCTTCGCGGGTCTCCAATGTTTTGTTCTTTAATAAAAACATCCAAGTGTCAATCTAAATGTCACTACATTTGAGCTTGTAAGAATAACCACTTACTTCACAAGTGAAAAATGTCACAGATGATTATCTATCCATAATAATGATATCCGTATCTTTTATTACTTACGACCACGAATAATTTAATATTCAGTCGTATATAATTTGTATTCATAATTACAACTCCTTATGATTAACAAGTTACCAAGATTTGAATATACAGACTCTATTATTTAATTTATTAGAATATTAATTCAATTAAATAATAGATCTATCATAAATAAAATGTATCAATTATATATTAAAAGTGTTTATATCCAAAGTTGATTGGACCTAATGCATAATGTTTACAAACTCTCACTTGTACTAGATCCAATCCCTTAATGTATCTTATACTATAAAAGTCTACATGACTATCATGTTTATACTGCGATAACTCTTTGTTAATAAATCTGCAATATTATCAATTGTGGGAATTTGTTCTTTCTTTACGTCATTATTTATGTTATCTCTCTGATGAGATGATATCACCTTAACATACGTTTGGATAATTGATGAGACCTTAGTTCTTTTGTTTGCACGATGACTTCATTGTTATTACAATACAAATGAATGAGATCACCAATGTTAGAAACTACTTCAAGTTCATTAATGAACGTTTTGATCCAAACCACAACATTTGTTGCTTATGAAGCAACGATGTATTAGGCTTCCATTATTGAATTAAAGGTTATTCCCCGTTTTCAAATAACTAATTTATTGCTTTTTTATATCGCAAGTGTATGATATCGTAACAAGTAATATAGTAGACATTTGAATCTGGATTATCGTTCCTACGAGAACTATAATTTAATACTTAATTTAATATTTCTAACTCCTATTTAATAAAAATCAAAATAATTGTGATTTGGTGATTGTTTTTCTAACTATATCTATTAGGTGAAAATAGTATGATGCACACAAAAATGGATTTAAAATTCAAATATGAATGAGATATTGGGGTATAACAACTTCATCTATTGATTACATTTAAGTCTTAATTCAATATTCAAATCTAACGTAGTGTTCGATCGAATTCTTTTATTGTATTCAAGTTACCCATATTGAGTTCTCATTGAACCTATTTAACTAATTCAATCGCATATCTCCATGTGAATCAATTTTAGTTAAACGCACAATTTGTTCTAAAAATTCATATAATGACCGCAGTAATTAGCATATGTATCTCTACACTCTATACTGAATTACCGAATTTTAATATGCAGTCTAAATCTAAAACTCACCTCTCGATTCATAAAAGATTCACAAAATCATTGAATTATTGACCAAGTAATTCAAAGAATTAAATACATAAATAAAATCAACACGTATATGAAAGAACTAGAGTCTTGAATAAAAGAAATAAATGATCTCAGTAGATTACATTATTTGCACTAATGAAAAATTTAGCTACTCATGATAGATGAGGAAAAACAATAGATGATAATGAAGTACATCACCAAAATTTGAATAAAGATGTAGAAAAATGGACAAATCTTGCACCAAGATCTTCTTTTTCCAATCAATGCTTCAAACTCGTGATTTCTTGATTTTCTTTCATTCGATATGCTCTCCTAAATCTCAAGTTGTATCTTGTGTCTCTCAATGTGTAGAACCCCTCAAAAGTGCCTCACTTCTTCTATTTATACTTCTCCCCATGTTTTTGCCAAATTTAGAGTTTTTATAGGCTCCAAAACGGGCCAACAAGGCGCGTCCTAGTTGCACCATTAGCCCTTTAGCGCCATGGGAGTGGCATTGTGTCGAAATTCAGGGTGGCGCCATGATGCCACAACTTTGTTGCTTACCTTCAGTAATGGCACTGAGGCGCTACAGCTCTCTTTCTGTATCTCTTCCCAGCGCCACCTCTCAGTCAAGTCTCTTTTTCTTCCTCTTTTAATGTCAAAAATTGATTTTTTAGCCCTTTTGTTCCTCTTTTCTCCTCATTTTATGCTAATAGCCTTATTTTTTCCATTTTTGCAATAACCTGACCACCTCACCAAACCTATAAAACAACACTAATAAACAAATTAAAAACATTCAATACTTATAAGTTCTAGACAAAATCAAGTTAAAATATTATAAAACTCGTGAGTAAAACACACTCGTCAAATACTCCCAAACACAACAGTTTGCTAGTTCTCGAGCAAACACAAAGAAAAAGAAAATAACTAAGGAACACACAAACAAAACTTAGTCAGATAGCTTGCCTTTTGATTCATTATTGAGAAAATTATATGCCATTTATGAACGGCTTCAAAAATGGCTTCAAAATCACAATGTAAGAGCCAAACTTCCACTTATCCAATTCGAAATCGGTGTGTGTGAAGAATCAATTGTAATGCCGTATATTCACAAGTTGGTTTAATTCCCAACCCTCAGTGGTTAATTATTTCATTTCTACGCTCGTGAAATTCACACACCCCAAACTTGTTTTCTTTCACTCTTTCCAAGGTGTAATTCTAAAGCTTAGTTTCCATGATCAATTCCTTACACAACTCTAATCTAATTTAGTCTAACCGGCAATGTCAACAATTTATTCATGTGATGATTCTCCCAAATAATGAGTGATCTAACAATCAAATTTATACCAAATGATTCAAGCCCACTAGTTATCCGAGCCTGTCTACAATGAGCTCTTACTTGCGCACTTATATATAGTTTTTCATTTTTATGATATTTTATTTTTAACTCAATATTGACCTCACCTTTTTTTTTTCTTGACCCTTGTAACGAGCTTTTGTTCAAACCCCTCAACTTTACCCTCAACTTTTGAATATCAAAAGGAACCAGGTTTCAAGATACCCCTACAAACTTACTAACTAGAGTAAAAATAGTGTAGGCGTGAGACATAAATTGAATAAGTGTAATTCTGATTTCTATAAAAGAAAGGCAAAATTTACAGGGGTTAGATCCTTAGCATTTGGTCATCACTAAGTTACACTAGAAAGTAAAAGACACTCCACACCAATCTTTTTCACATGCATGGAATCACCACAATCTTAAATAATTTCTTTTACCGGCTTAAACACCCCAAATTATTATATATACAATTAAAGGATGTTGTGAATCATGGGTTAAGGGATTAAGCATCTAAGTCATATATTTAGCCTATACATATGAATCGTTTTCAACATGCATGGAATCACCACAATCTTAAATAATTTCTTTTGCCGGCTTAAACACCCCAAATTATTATATATACAATTAAAGGATGTTGTGAATAATGGGTTAAGGGATTAAGCATCTAAGTCATCTATTTAGCCTATACATATGAATCTTAATGTTCGTGTACGACGTTAAACTCAATTATCGTGCATGAATATTGTCACATTTCACATGGATAAGCAGAAAATTCAACTAAAACACATAATTCATTCACAATCTATAAACTAATATATGCTCTCAAATATATTCATCGTAGCCGACAAGACTATCTAACTCGCACAAGCATGCATAAAAAGAAATTTTTTTTAGCACACAATTCATAGGAATAAAATCATAACACACAAACATAAACTACTAAATATCTAACAAAAGCAATCAAAAAGTGATTATTCACCCCCCAAAAGCTGAAAACGTACATTGTCCCCAATGTGAAAATAAATACTAAGAAGGGAATGTCATGTGGGGATATGTGGAGGTCAACATTGTGATAAACTCATTCTGATATTGATATCATGTATGTATCGAGTTCTGTAATTGCTGATAATGATCATTCATTTATATCTGCAATCGATCTAGTTGGTCTTGAATCTCGTCACGTCGCTGTTTGTGCTAAAATTTCAACTCACCCATCACTATGAAAGCTACAACTACATGGCCTCAATCTGACTAATAATGTCTTCATTCGGCTCACTGATAGGTGGCGATCTTTTGAAAGGATGGTTGTGCTTCTACTTCCTGTGGTAGGGCACTTGTGGATTCTTGCTTGCAAGTGAACTGCTAAATTATCTTTTTAGTTATCACATGTTTAGGATCAACAACCTCCCTCAGCTGGATATGTCATAATTCCCCTTCTTTACATGGAGCATATATCAATAAAGGGTAACCCAAATCGACAGTGGTAGAACCGTTTTAGAATGTGCAAGAAATTAGTGTGAATGACTGTGCCCACATCAATACTGAGGCCCTTTTGAATGACAAAGTTCAATAATGCCCGTTCATTTGTCACTTCACTAAAATTGCTACTGGGCAACAATTTAGCAGAGATGAAGTAATGCCAAGCTCTGCGGTCGAAAAATTCGTGATAGTTGTGTTTGATCATTTCCATGTGGCCTCATGATAAGCCAACTCTCTAATTATTTCCACTGGATTGACTATCTCCTCTTCCCACTGTCTGGAGAAGTCATCATCTTCAATATCCAACACTCTATAGAACCTATTGATTGAGGTTCTATAAAAAATGATCCACTTGCCCTGCATATAGTCTTTCAAATCACTATGTTCCTTAGTATTGGTGTAAAATTCTCAAACCACATGTATCAATTCGGGTAATGATTGTTTTGTAAAGAACTCCTACTATCGACTCTCAATTTGGATTGATCATTGTATTGCGTGACAATGTTCCTTGTGGGTTATCTGATCAATTTGTCTCCAACTTCTTGATAGATGCTTACGGATCGTGAAAGTTTGTATCAATTTGCTAGAACACTTTCTCTATCTTTTGCATATACTAAGTAAACATCTTATCTAAACATGATTTTTTTCTCTTGTTGGGAATTATTTGAACTACTCTCCTACCGATTATCAGACCATCTGAAGTTCGGGTGATACCTCTATCTTGGTTGCATGTTTGTCCATATGGGTTGAAATTGAGAGAACCACTTTGAATGAAATTTACTTGTTCTCCAGGAAACATAGACAAGCAATTTTCTATGGGATGATTGGCCCCACAATTTTCACATGACGGATTGGTCATCACTGCATGTGCTCCTTATGTTTGTGATTTTACAAGTGACTACACCTATTTTGTTAGTGCAGCAATCCGTACATTGGTAGATTCCGCATCGTCTAATTCATAAATTCTAGCTGCCTTCTGTAGTATTACTCTTTCTAATGAGAACATTAAATGTGTAGTTGCAATTAACTCAAACAAATCTAGGCATTGTTGAACTAATTTATCGATGATTGATCCACTACCAGAGAAATCCACCCGAGACTTTTTCAATGGTAAAGTTCGATATAGAAGTATTGCACTTGATTACCTATGGTGATTCCATGATATAGACACTTTCTCATTAGCTCTTTGAATCTATTGCATGCCTTATGATAGCTCTCTCCACCTCTTTGTTTGAATGTTTGAATTTCTAGTCGCATTTTTTCTACTTTTGTCGATAGGAAAAAATTATTGTAGAATTTTATAGTCAGTTCCTTCTATATAATAATGCTTCCATGAGGTTCAATATTTCCCCACTCAGAAATAAATGCAAGTTGATAGCATCTTCATTAACTCCTACAGCATGGAAGTTCTAACAATTTCTTAGAAATCTGGAGATATGCGTGTTCAGATTTTCATGAGGTGACCTGTAGAATTGTAAAGTATTGCTAGTCAAATTGATCCAATCCGTTGTTATCCGAAAATTATTTACCTTGACATATTGATATACAATACTAGAGCACGTGGGCACTGCTATGGTATCAAGAACATTAAGATTGGCCAGTATTCTTCATTTATCTCCACTCGCTCATTTTGCTGATTTTGTTATACCGCTACTCACTCGGCTACTTGTCTGATTGGCAGTAGAAGAATAGAAATATTTTGATTTTCAACCGTCTCATGTTTTTGTTATTGTTGGTGTTCTTCGATTTTGTGTCTGAATGTACGTTCTATTTTTTGGAAAAAAATAGTTGTAGATTGTCACCTTGGGAACGGAGTATACAACGAACACCTTTTATTTGTAAATTAAAGAAAATACACTAATCAAATAATAGTAAAAAATAAATATAAATTAAGCCTAAATGTAAATAGTTCCTCTTTAATGGCACAAAAAACTTGTTGCATTTTTATATCGTAAGTGTACGATATCGTAATAAGTAATATACTGTACCTTTGAATTCAGGTGATCGTTCCCATGAAAACTACAATTTAATACTTAATTTAATAATTCTAACTCATATTTGACGAAAAACAAAGAATTGTGATTTCATGATTGTTTTTCTAACTATATCTTCTAGTTGAAAATAGCAGGACGTATACAAAAATTAATTTAAAATTCAAATATGAATTAGATATTAAGGCATAAAAATTTCATTTATTGATTATCTTTAACTTTCAACATTCACAAATCTAATGTAGTGGCGCCGTAGCGCCTCATGTGTGGCATTGCAGCCATTAAAATATTAGCATTAATATATTAGCATTAATATATCTATGAACTCTCAGTTCATCTTCTCTATATAAAATATTCTTAAGATTTTATGTATGTGGATTGAGATGAGTTAAATCAATCTTTTAGATCTACCCTTATAGATTAAGTTAATTTCCCATATCTTTCATAGAGAAATTCTTCGACAACCACAATTTCAACGATTAAAATATAGGAATGTCGTTTCCTATTAATAATATGTCATTTACATATAATATCAAGAATACGACAACATTCTCACTATCTTCTTGTAAACACTTTCGTCTTCGTTTTTAATAAAATCAAACATTTTGACTTCCTCATCAAAGCGAAGATTCCAACTTCAAGAGGCTTGCTTCAATCCATATATGGATTGATCGAGCTTGCATACCTTGTAAGCATATTTGGATTTTAAAACCTTCGAGTTGTGACATGTACACTTCTTCTTGTAAGTTTTTGTTAAGGAATGCAGTTTTGATATCCATTTGCCTAACTTATAATCCTGATATGCAACTATTGCAAGTGAAATCCGAATGAACTTTAGCATGGGGCAAAAAAGTTTCATCAAATCCAACTCCTTGTCTTTGTTTATTACCTTTTGCTCCTAGCCTTGATTGTATGTATGGATGTTATCATCCATGTTGATATTTTCTTGTAAATCCATTTAAAATTTATGGGCTTTATTCCATCAAGCTGGTCGATCAAGTTTCAAACCTTGTTTACATATATTAACTTCATTTCAGATTACATGGCCTTATCATCTCTTTAAGTCACCACTTGAGTTTTCTTCTACATAATTAGTAGATACATCATCCTCAATTACTAATTTCTAATTAGTAATCTAGGATCTGTGCCTTCTAGGAGATGGAATGTTCCTACAAGATTTACATGGAGCTGACGTTTCCTTAAGACTCTACTTCCTAATCAAGAGTATGTACATTAGCTGGTGTGTGATTAGACTCAGGTTTATCTACTTGGTCAACTATATTTGTCGATTCTTGAACTCCTTCAAGATCTATCCCACTCCCACTGTCCTTTCCTAGAATGAAAATTCTTTAGGATTGTGGCATGTCTTGAGATGAACACTTTCTTCTCAATGGGATTATAGAATTGGTATCCCATTATCTCTTTTGGATATTCTACAAACGTACATCTATCGGATTTAGCCTCAAGTTTATACGATTCAGTGCGCTTCACATAAGCATTACAGGCCCAAGCTTTAATATTAGACAAGTTGGGTCTTCTGCCTTTCCATAACTTGTATAGAGTTTTGTCGACCGACTTAGATGAGACACAATTTAGTATGTAAGACGCGACAACTTATGCATGACCCTAAAACGATTTTGGGAGGTTTGCATGGCACGTTTTTAATTGTATTATATCTAATAGTATGCGATTCCTCCTTTCGGATATACTATTAGTGTATGTGATTGAGTCAACTGCGAGATAATCTCATCCTCTTTTGGATAATCTAAATACTTTTTAAGATATTTTCCATATCGTTCAGATCTTAGTAAATAACACATTTCATTAATAATTTCTTTACTTCTAGCTTGAATCCTTTGAACATTTCAAGAGTTTCATGCTTGAATTTCACCAAGTATACATAACCATTTCTTAAAATAGTCATCAGTAAATGTGATGAAATAGAGAAACCTCATCTAGCTTTGACGTGGGTCCACATACATCACTATGTACTAGGCCCAGTAATTGTATGGCTCTTTCTCCTTTTCAAGTAAAAGAAAATTTGGTCATCTTGTTTAACACACATAATTCACATTTGGCTAATGATTCGAAATTATCTAGCCCTAAATATCCATCTCTATGTAATTCGGAAATACATTTTACATTTATGTGACCATGCGTGTAATGTCATATATAGGTAATATTCAGGTTATCACTTTTATGCATATTAATTTCTACCCTCATTATAGAATACTAAGTATTTAGAATATAAATGTTATTTTATAATTTACCTAACCATTAAAATCTTATTAATGTAAAAGGAACAACAATTATCTTTAGTATTAAAATAATTCATGTCCAAACATAAAATTCAAATAATGTTCTTGGTAATAGTGTAAACAAAATAACATCCCTCTAATTCTAATCATATGTTTAAAGGCAATGGTAAAAAGTATGCTCCTACAGGCAATACAACAACCGTTGCTCATTTTCAACATGTAGGTCAACTTCTCCCTTCTGTAGTAATCTACCTCTACTTAGTTTCTACATATTTATACAACTATGATATCCATATCTGGTATTTAACACCCAAGAAGCTAATGAAGCAGACATAAGCTTTGCTTTTTCTCTTCTAATGACCTTTCATTCCACAATGATATCAACGGTCATCAAACTTGATGATGTTGTTATTTACTTTGACTGTCTTAGCCATCTTAAATGTTTTCCCAAAGCCTTCTTTAGACTTTCTCTTGATGCTCTTAAAGAAATCAATTACAAAGACTTGCCTACTACAAGCTTTAATATTAGGCTTAACAGTTTTAAGCATGTTTAGCAACTCAAAGAGTGTACACTCGAGTTTATTCATATCAAAATTCATAATTAGTTATGAATAACTCTCTGACAGAGATTGCAGAACCAAGTCAATACTTTGTTCATAGTCCATGACTGAACTCAATTGAGACAACTTTTTATTGTAGTCGACATTTTTAGTACATGAGCACTAACTGAAGATCCTTCTGTCATTAAACACTGGTATAGTTGTTAGGAAATCTCATATCTTTCCATAAGTGAATATTCATTATTCAACTCTTTGAGATGAAAAATCATTATGTTAACATTCATACCCGTATATTTCATAGATTGCAACACAGGCCCCACTCCCATCAACACACCCGATCGAAAACCCTAGAAGATCTGCTCATTTCTTCTTATTTCTAGTGACGCGATAAAGCTATGGTAATCACCGGTGTCGCAAGATATAACAGCCGTGTACTATTTTTGCAGCAACGTCGCACGCTGCTGCAGTTAGTAGTCGGTGATGCTATTACAATAGCAGCACACCCAATGTTGCATTGACGAGCAGCGGTGCTCGTTGTTACAAATGACAGCGACGAGAGCTGCTATTTGTGCACATTGTGCATCATGCGCTACTTCGTGTGGTTCTGCCCTTTGCTGTCGGCAACACCATCTCTAGATTCATTTTCGACTCAAATTAATTTTTTTAAGACCATGTTTTAGAACATGAAAAATAATTTCTCTAAAATGCTAGAAATAATAAAAATATAAACAATCAACTTTTTATTGTTTTAAGATGCAAAACAGTTTCTAACAAGCACAAGGTATGCTTGTATACCAGTGTTGAAAATCTACTTAACATGCACAACGGAATTTAAAAAATATTTCAATTCACACAAATAAATCTTCTTTGTGTTAGAAAGAAACTATATTAGGAATTATACATTCGTTAAATTCAGCAAACTCTTTTGCTTATCTTGAACATGAATAATTACGATCTGCAATCCACAGCTGTCCAATTATCCAGCCTTCAATATAAATACACACTGGGAACGCAAATGTGATAATTATGGTTTCTCTTTTCTTGTGTATGCAAGATAATAATTGTATTGTTTATTTCTCAAAATCCTAATAGCTTATTAATAGAAGTCCAAGTTGATTTGGCCCGACACTTTAACTTAATTCAATCCAATGTTTAATTAATCCAATTAATTAAAAATGGTCCATTAATTAATTAATCTGATTAATTAATTTGGCTCATTAATAAGTAACACAATCTATTAATTGTCCAACAATTGTCAATTAATTAATTAGGATTTTCATTCTTCTAGTTCACGTATTTTGTATAACTCATGAGGTTCTTGATTACAATGACTAAAGACGTGAATTATTATTTTAATGTAAACAAAATAAGATAAATTAAAATACCCTTCTATTTTATCTTTAATTCACCTAAATTAATTAATTCACATTCATTATCTCAAATTGACATCTAACAATGTGTTGGAGCAATACATGTGATGGAAAATATTACCGTGGTATGATAAATCAAACTTGTTCATTTACCATGAAACTATAATCACTTTGTTATATGATCCGATCAATTGCGAGATATGAAGTGTATTAATCTCAATTATCGATCATAACTTCCATCCCACTATTAAGTCAATGTAAGTCGAAAACGTTTTTCGACTTATGAGTGCACATTTTCCAAGAATTTTGTTATCAAATTAATTAAATGAAATGTAGATCATAATCTTTTATTATCTAAAAATGACGAATCATCTATTGATTATTCATAACCTTTATATGATTCTTAACATACTCAAACGATGTCGTATTAACGATTCTTGGCCTAGCAATATTTAACATCAACAAAGCATGATTGTCTCTATATAAGACACTATGATGACTTTAAGTCAAATGACTAATTTCACTACCGAACCTCGAAGATTAACTACTGAGACTCAAATAGTTATCTATATAGAATCTCTTCAGCGGGTCTGCAATATTTTGTTATTTAACAAAACATCCACATGTTTATTTAAATGTCACTATATTTTAACTTGTGAGACCATCCACTCACTGCACAAGTGAGAAATGTCACACGTGATGGTCTATCCATAATAATGGTATTTGTCTCTTTTTACTACTTATTGAGACTTGAATCTACATACTTTATTATTTAATTTATTAGAATATCAATTCAATTAAATAATAGATCTGCCATAAATAAAATGTATCAATTATATATTAAAAATATTTATGTTTAAAATTGATTAGACTTAGGGCTTAATATTTACATCCGTCACAATACATTGAATGTAGTGTCTCACGAGAGTAGCAAATAGTTGTTTATTAGTTCCTCCATACATTAACATGTTTAATTGTAGAAAATATAAAATTTGCATCAACAGTATATTCTTCCATAATCTAAAAGAGTTAGTCCACTTTTAGTTTCTTCCAAACATTTTTCACAAACATATATATGTTATATAATCAACTTGCCAATATTAATTGTCATGACGGTGCGAGCTTTCCTTATATTATTATGTACATCCAATAATTAACATTATACGATTAGATATATTTGAAGTATACTTCACTATAAAAATTAATTGTTCGCCAATGAATAATGATTGGGACTAGAGATCCTCTTAGCATTATGAAGACGCAACTTGAAGCATGCATATACACAATTCGAACTGCTTTACTTATAGGTCAATTGACTTAGCACCAAAAAAATAAAAATCAATACTTGTATAGTATCATGTTACCTAAAGTCTTGGAGTCGAATTAAGTTTTTATTTAAGATAAGAAATTAAGAAACCTATAATTAGACAATCAATTGCGTCTTCATATGGGATACTTTGTTTTGCACCAATAATTTATATCACACTGTTCAAGTTTCGTTGGCACTTGTTCATGTCCAGCTAGCTACTCTAATTCACTTTTTCTGTAGAGTTGATTTTACAAAAGGTCAGTGAAGTTCAATTGAAAATTTAAAATTGATTATTTAAGTATTTTTCTCATCCGGTTTTATTATTAAAGTTTATTTTTAACAAAATTGGCCTCTCTGCTAGAAACATCCACTCTAGATTCAATGTAGTTCCATTAAACTTCGACTTTATGGTTGCGTCCATACCGTGAAATTTAGATATTAAAACTAAAACGTGATTCTTAGGAGGAAACACACCACGTTCAGCGAAAAAATCTCGAATGAATGATGTCAATAATTTTATATTCTGCAAGCTTACGGATTGTGACAAGAAATAAAGTAGACCTAAGAGTCTGAATTATCAATCCCACGATTACTACTATCTAATTGTTGGTTTAACTATTTCTAACTTCAATTCGATTGAAAAGAATAAAAGTAGTTTAAATTTTTTTATCCTAAATATTTTCTAAATGATAGTTGAATTATTAGAATTTATGAGTTCATTATAGTTATCCCCTTAATCTCAATCACCAAATTTTTATAACAATTATCATGTGTACATGATCGAATTCTTCTAACTTAGTTTATATACATCTCTTCAAGTTCAAACAAATCCTACCCAATTAAGTCAATTCATGATGTCTCTATGTGAATCCGAATATACCTTATGCAAGCGCATTCAATCACCAGAAAATTCAATTAATAATCGTCACAAACATAAAAAAGTGTATCGAGACCCATTTATACAAATTGCAAGTTTTTATTACTAAGTATAAATAAATAACTCATATCACGACATAATTATCACTCACAAATCAATGAATTAGTGATCAAGTATTCAAATAATTAAGCATAGAAGTAAGACAATTCAAAAGTATTAATTGAAAATCAGAACTTTTAAATTAAAATTAAGGTTAAAAAACTAGATTACATTCATTTGTCTCACCTACTCGTTTAGTTACACATCACAAGAGAAGAGAAATACAAAAATATATTGGATCAAATCACTGTATTTGAAAGAAAAACAAGAAGTGGACGATGTTGCGTCAAGAAGGTTCTTCTTCAAGCCAAGAAATTTAAAACCAATTTTATTGATTTGTGCCTTGATTTCTCTTTCTTTTTTTTCCGTCTATCTCTCTATGGTGTAATTCACTTTTTATGACCTAAACAAGGTGCATTTATGGGGAAAAAGGAATTTTTGAAGTTATGTTACGAAAATGAGTCAAAATGGATCAAGAAAATGTAAGAGATCTATCTCTTCACATTCTCGTTGAAGTCTCTTCCCATTTCTTCAATGATTATATTGATGGTCCAACATTCATGGGGTTTTCAATTTCAACGGTCCAACAGTTTCAGCATTTATGGAATTCAATTTCACCATCAACTGGTTGGTAACCTAAGCCATAACTTGATGAAAGTTTTGGTTATATATATAGATGCTTTGGTTCCCAAGCTCAACCACTGAAAATACAATGTACACCATCTATTGAGAGTGTTGAGAGTTTGGAAATTCCATTACTTGTAGAAATGAGAGCTTCTGCAACATCATCAATGGCCGGAGGTATGAATCGATCCCTATAGTATTTCGATTTTTCGATCCAATTCATTTCTGCATAATTGCTCTGGATCAATTTTTGTCTAATATTTGGTATCA
Source organism: Fraxinus quadrangulata (assembly GCA_903798255.1). Classification (NCBI taxonomy): domain Eukaryota; kingdom Viridiplantae; phylum Streptophyta; class Magnoliopsida; order Lamiales; family Oleaceae; genus Fraxinus; species Fraxinus quadrangulata. The sequence goes on along the minus strand of CAIGRB010128365.1, from coordinate 12,832 downwards.
GAGCCATTATATTACCTCTGCCTTGGTGTTTTACATCAATTTACAGATTCTGCCTTCTCTGGCTTAATTTATTTTTGTGAAAATAAATTCAAATTTCTTCATAAAATCATTTTTACAGCCTTCGTGTGGTATTACACTTGAGTTTTGATGGAGGAAAGTTAAATTTGAGGCGGGTCTGAATCGGGTTGATTTCAACCCGCTAGAGGAAGAAGATGGCCGGTTTTGAGGAATGCATTATTTCAGAATGAGTGAAGTAATTGGGTTTGTATGTTAATAATTGGCTTGTTTGTAGTTTGTTTATTGGGCTGAATTTATATATATAATTGCTTAGCCCATTTAAAAAAATCATAAGTGATTGTTATTTGGGTCATTTGGAAAAGATATACAATTGGATATGTGACAATCACAAAAAACCAGGCGTTAAGTTGTGAATTTTTAAAAATCAGGTTTAAGGTTTATCTATTCAAAAATCAAGTATTTTATTTTATATATAAAACCATAAATCTATCCAAACCC
>CAIGRB010128365.1:0-11309 GCA_903798255.1 Fraxinus quadrangulata | reverse complement strand
GGGCTGAATTTATATATATAATTGCTTAGCCCATTTAAAAAAATCATAAGTGATTGTTATTTGGGTCATTTGGAAAAGATATACAATTGGATATGTGACAATCACAAAAAACCAGGCGTTAAGTTGTGAATTTTTAAAAATCAGGTTTAAGGTTTATCTATTCAAAAATCAAGTATTTTATTTTATATATAAAACCATAAATCTATCCAAACCCAACATTAATTCATTTCATTTCTCTCCATCCTCTCACACGCCGCCTTCACTGCCCGCCGTCCCCACTGCCACCTTTCTCTCCGCTCTCTCACATTTCTCCCCTCATCTCTCTCTCTCACCAACCCCGTCCGTCTTCTCCCTCTCTATGTCTTTGTTCTCTCTCTCTCTCTCTACCCTCAACCCGTTTCTCTCCTCTCAGTTGCTGATTTCTCCCTTTTCTCTCGTCGGCGAAGCGGCGTTAAAAGTGATGGATGTGGTTACACAGTTTAATGCATTTCCCCAGGTTCCCAGGGAGAAGATCCAATTGCAAATCCAACCGTTTGTCCTTTTTTTTAATTGAGTGGTGTGATGGTTGAGTTGGAGGATGCAGTCATGCAGATTTGTTTTTAGGGTGGGTGCGGCGGTGGCGATGGCGGTGGTGGATGCAAATTTGTGCGTGCGGATGGCAGTAAGTGGTGTGTGGAATGATTATGGGTTTTGCTGTGCGTGTGAATGGTAGTGGGTGCGGTCGTGTTGGCGGTGCGTGTTGCCGATGGTGGTTTTGGAGGTGGTGAGTGGTGCGGGGAGGTTGTGGGTTGGCGGATCTGTGGTGAGAGTTGACTGTGCGTGCATATTGGCGGTGGTGGTCTTGGCTATTTTTGTGATATGTGGGTGTGTTAATGGATATGTGGGCATGGGGCGGATCTGTGTGTGGCTATTATTGGTGTGTAGCTGCGTGTTGGTGGTTTGGGCTGATCTGTGGTGGTGGTGGTTGGTGTTATTGTTGGTGGATGGTTGCGGTGATACAGCGAAGAGTGTTTGTGACCAACTATTTGGTTGGTCTGTGACCAAGTATTGGTGGTAGATTGGGATCGGGGATGTATGTTTGGGTGTCTGTGACCAACTGTTAAACGTGACCTTAAAATTCGATAATCTGTAACTAAAAATATAATCTTTGACCAACTAATTTGGAAATATGTGACTTCTGTTAATCTATAATTTTTTTAACTTGTGACCAATTAAAAATCTGTGACATATAGTTTTGTTTATCAGTGACCAATAAAGTGAACTGTGACCTATAAATTTTTTGATTTATGATCTCGAAATAATCTGACCAAATAATTTGATAAGTTGTGACCGAAAATTAATTTTTAACTAATTAATAAGATATCTATGACCAAATTGCATATAACTGTGACCTTAACAATTGTCGGAATCGGAGTAGTCGCCGAAATTAAGCGGCGGTAGAACGGCTATCGAAAAGTCGTTGGAGCAGTCGCCGACAGTCGGAATGGTTGTCGGAATAGTCACCGGAGTAGAATGGTCACCATAACTATCATCGGAGCAGTAGGGGTGGTGGATGTGGGGTGGATGTGGGTTAATTATATTATATTACGATTAAATATTTAATTAATTAATAAAAACCTGATTTTTCCAATTTTGAAATTTAGCACCTGATTGTTTATTTTGGCAAAATTAATACCTGATCTATGAATTTTTTCCATTGGATATTGGTCATTTTTCCAGAATTTAATAATTGGGATGTAACCTATAATTTGATTATGGGCTGATTATTATCATTGGGCATGTTAGTTACATAATGCTTGCTAAGTATTTATGCAATTATTTATTGCCAACTTATATAATTCAAACATGCAATTTTATTGTTGGGCATTAATTTAATTCTTGGGTATTTATTTATTTACTTATATACCCATTTTTAATTTTTTACATATGTTAATTATTCATTTTTTGAATAATATATGCAATTTAGGATGTTTAAAATTTTAAATTATGCTCATATTTAGTTCGCATGAATTAATTATGTTCAAATTATTTTATGCAGTTTATAGTATCTATGAGAATATTTTGTACATAATCATAACTTGCTAGTTTAAATTATGCTATAAGAATCTTTCTCATATTGAGTTAATCGTTTATGCATAAAATGATAATATCTAGTGATCTGTATAATTTTATTTATTTAATGATTAGCCACAACATCTTTAACTAAATAAATTATATATTAAGTTTAGGATCACATAAGGATTAACTACATTAGATTGTAATTAATTATGCTGGATATAACGAATTTTATCTCACATGAATTTTTGTTATATTTATATAACTAATTAGAATAAAATATCAAATTATTTCATAATATGCCCACGGGAATTATGAATAAATGTATAATTTGATAGTTTTATTATAAAGATTGATTTTATGATAGAATATCAAATTATTTTCATAATGTACCTATATGACTCAAGTACATAATTTGATAATTCTACCATAAGGGATAATTTAATATACTTGAATTAAAAATCTAGCCAACATGCAATTTTTAAGTCATTATATTCAATTTTAGAATGATTTACATTGGTAAAACATGCAATCTACAATAATGCCTCAATTTAACATAAGTAATTTTTAATATTATGTAGCTTTGCAACCTGCTAATTTCTCTGATACTCGTTGCGATATTTCCGATTTAAAGGGTGACAACTATAAATTATTGAAGGAGAGAATTCTTCTCCATTTAGTGTGGATGGATATTGATTATGCTATTAGGAAAGACGAATCACCTAAGATCACCGATACCAGCACTACAGCGGACATTGCATTTATGAAAAATGGGAGCGATCTAATTGCCTCAACGTGATGTTCATAAAGATTAAAATTTCTGCTAGTATACGTGGTTCCGTCAATCAGCATGATAAAGTCCAAGACTTGATAAAAGTCATTGATGATCAATTCATCACTTCATATAAGGCATTAGCAAGCACCCTTATAATGAAGTTTTCATCCTTAAAACTCACTAGTGTAAAAGGTGTGCGCGAGCACATCATGCAGATGAGATATATTACGACTCAACTTAAGAAACTTGAGGTTGATATGTCCGATTTCTTCCTTGTGCACTACTTCTTAAATAGTCTCCCACAAGAGTACGGACCTTTCAAAATCTCGTACAACACACATAAGGATAAATGATCAATTAATGAATTAATGACTATGAGACTAATAATGGAACAAGATGAAAATGTTGACTACAACCTATAGGAAGGAGAAGACTCAAGCCAATCAGAAAGGGAAAGGTAAAATCTCACCTCAAGTTGATATTAAGAAAGAGGCCAAGTGTTAATTCGGTAAAAACAATGGACACATGAAGAAAGATTGCCAAATTCAAGAAATGGCTTGAGGATAAAGGTAATCCAACTTCATTTGTCTGTTATGAATCTAATATGGTTAATGTAAATATTAACACTTGGTGGATTGACTCTAGATCTACAATCCATGTTACAAACTCCTTGCAGGGTATGCAAAATCTAAGAAATCCAGTGGGAAGTGAGCAAAATATCTTACCTGGAAACAAGATTGGCTCACATGTGGAGGCTATAGGAACCTACATTTTAACTTCAAGTAGTGGCTTTGTTTGATCACCGATTTGTTTTGTAGAATTGACGGTGACACAAATAACCAAAGTTGCATTTCTGAAATCGGTTTGTTTTGCAGAATTGACGGTGACACAAATAACTAAAGTTTCATTTCTGAAAATATATTTTTTTTTACCATTTATTTAAGTGTTTTCTACTGAGTATTACTTGTGATACTCACTCCTACAAAATTTATAAGTTAATTGAAGGCATGACAAGGGTTTGGCATGGTGACAAGTTCTCGGCAATTGAAATGCTTTTAACTTTCTAGTAAAAATTTTATTTGTGTAATTTTTTTGAGTCTTCTACTAGTAGTCTTTGGAATTACCCTAAAATATTATCTAGAGAAAAAGTTATGCCCATTTTGGTAGATTGCGTCAAGTCAGTTTCAAAATTTCTGTCCAGCATAGTTAAAAAATATTTTCGTGCTCCAAACATTATCGTTGAGACCCCAAATTTTTATATGAAGTACATATATAAATGACATAGTCTCTATTAAAATTTCATAAGTTTTAATAGATGTTTACTAGGCCAAACATATTTTTTTTCGCTGCTGCGCAATCGATAGTTGCTGAAATTCCTCTAATGTTTTTCAAATTCAAATTACACCATAATTTTCTAAAATCTATATGGACATATATCTCCCATTATATTTTTTTTATATGTTTCAAACTCCAAAATATTTCTTATTTACAATTTATTTTGGTTAACATTAAAGAACTCAAACAAAGAAGAAGATTTTTTTAACCCTTCGAATATCGAGAATTTGGGGCGTTACAACTTGGTATCAGAGTAAGGTCTATTTTCTATAGACTTATATTAAAAAAATCATATCTTAGTGTATATTTTTACATACAAGGGTGATTTAAATTTTTTTTTTACAAGGATCATGGACCTCATAATGACTTCAGAAAAAGGAAGTGACAAGATAAGAATAAGAGTACTAGACAGTTTAAGAAACAGACAAATACAGGTCAGACAAGCAATCATTTACCTCAATGTCCTAAGTGTAACAAGTTTCACAAAGGAGAGTGTTTGTTTGGAAATTATGTTTGCTATAAGTATGGCACCAAAGGAACTTCAAGAATTGAAGTTACAGTTGGAGGAGTTGCTGGAAAAATGTTTCATTCGACCCGAGTGTATCTTCTTAGGGTGCTCCTGTACTTTTTGTGAAGAATAAAGATGGGAGTATGAGGATGTGCATTGACTATCGAGAATTGAATCATCTGACTATCAAAAATAGATACCCACTACCGAGAATAAAAGATTTATTCGACCAGTTAAAGGGTGCAACGATGTTTTCAAAGATCAACTTGAGGTCGGGGTCTCATCAGTTGAAGGTTAAGGCAAGTGATGTACCAAAAACTTCTTTCAGGACTCGTTATGGACATTATGAATTCACTATCATGCCTTTTGGTTTGACCAATGCTCCAGCTGTATTTATGGATCTAATGAACCGAGTGTTCCATCAGTACTTAGACTAGTTCGTCATAGTATTTATTGATGACATACTTGTGTACTCTAAAGATAAGAAGCAACATGAAGAACAACTCCGAGTAGTACTCGAAACCTTGAGGAAAGAGAAATTATATGCCAAATTCAAGAAATGCGAATTTTGGCTCGATCAAGTGGGTTTCCTTGGTCACGTAGTTACCGCCCAGGGAATCGAAGTAGACCCAGTTAAAGTGGAAGCAGTAACTAATTGGCCTAGATCGACTAATGTAGGTAAAGTTCGCAGTTTTTTGGGATTTGCTGGCTATTATAGGAGATTTATTGAGGGTTTCTCGAAAATAGCAAATCCGATTACTCAGTTGACAAGAAAGAGGGTGAAGTTCCAGTGGATGGAAAAGTGTAAAAAATGTTTTCAGGAACTCAAGCAGAGATTGGTTTGGGTTCCTATATTGACAATACCTGAAGGTTCAGATAGGTTTGTAATTTATAGCAACGCTTCCAAGTGGGGTTTGGGATGTGTTCTGATGCAACATGGAAAGGTGATTTCTTATGCCTCGAGACAATTGAAGCAGTATGAACAAAATTATCCTACACACGACTTGGAACTTGCAGCGGTAGTTCACCCTTTAAAAATATGGCGTCATTATCTGTATGGAGGAAAGTGCGAAATCTATACGGACCATAAGAGTCTCAAATACTTCCTTACCTAGAAAGAATTGAATATGAGATAGAGAAGATGGTTGGAGTTAGTAAAAGATTATGACTGTACAATTCTTTATCATTCGGGGAAGGCTAACGTAGTCGCAGATGCCTTAAGTAGGAAGACAGGGTCGTAGTTAGCAGTTTTACCCACAGTGCAGGAACACTTGATAAATGACTTTGAGAAATTGAGATTGGAAGTCATCGCTACCAACTCAGACTACAGCAAGGAAGAAAAAGCATTTATGATTCAACCTACTCTTCGAGATCGAATCAAGCAAGCACAAGATAAGGATCCATTCCTACATAAAATTAAGGCTGATGTTGGTTCAAACAAATGTATAGGGTTTGAAGTATCTGCGGATAACGCGCTAACTTTTAGATGAAGGTTGTATGTACCTAAAGATGAAAGTATAAGAAACGAGATATTATAAGTTGCTCATTTCACCCCATATGCTGCACATCTTGACAGTACGAAAATGTATCGAGATCTTCGAGATATATTTTGGTGGAGAAATATGAAGAGAGGGATTGGTCTGTTTGTAGAGAAATGTATTGTCTGTCAGTAGGTCAAGGCAGAATATCAAAGGCCATCAGGACTGTTGAAACCATTGGATATTCCAGAATGGAAATGGGAACACATAGTGATGGACTTTGTAGTGGGTTTTCCGAGATCAGCAAGAGGTCACAATGTTATTTGGGTAGTGGTCGATCGTTTGACGAAGTCTGCCCATTTTCTGTCAATCAAAGTAAATTTTAATATGGAACAACTCGCATAGTTATATATCAGAGAGATAGTCAGATTGCATGGAGTTCCAATCACTATTGTTTCAAATAGAGACCCCCGGTTCACATCGAAATTTTGGAAAAGCTTACAAGGAGCCATGGGGACAAAATTGAAATTTATCACTGCTTATCATGCACAAACGGATAAACAATCGGAAAGAATCATTCAAACTCTTGAAGATATGTTGAGGGCGTGTGTTTTGGATCTTGACGGTAGTTGTGAAACACATCTACCGTTAATGGAGTTTGTATATAACAATAGATTTCAGGCCACTATAAACATGGCTCCATATGAAACTCTTTATAGTAGGAAGTGTGAATCCCCTATCCATTGGAATGAGGTTGGAGAGAATAGAGGTTTGGGTCCTGAAATTATTGAATGAGCAGTTGAGGCGATTGATAAGATTAGAGCAAGAATAAAGACAGTACAAGACCGATAGAAAAGTTATGCTGATGGTAGAAGAAAGGATTTGGAGTTTCAGGTGGGTGATAAAGTTTTTCCTGAAAGTAACACCAATGAAAGGAGTATTAAGATTTGGTAAGAAGGGGAAGTTGAGACCACGATATATTGGACCTTTTGAAATTCTTGAAATAATTGGCGTAATGGCTTATCGACTTGCCTTACCACCTGAACTCGCAGCAGTATATAATGTATTTCATATTTTGATACTTAGAAAATATGTTCATGATCTCAATCATGTAGTAAGTTACCAAACTTTGGAAGTACAAAAAGACCTATCATACGAAGAAATCCCGACAATGATTTTGGATAGGAAAGTGCATCAACTCAGAAATAGAGAAGTTCCTCTGGTCAAGGTTCAATAGGGAAATTATGGACTAGACGAGTCAATTCGGGAGAAGGAATATGAGCTTAAAACCAAGTATCCAGAACTCTTCAATTAACCAACGTAATTTTCGAGGACAAAAATATTTAAGGAGTGAAGATTGTAAAGTCCCGAAAATTTTTATAGAATATAAATAATTATTCTATATGCTATATTTTAACATATTGAAAAGTTAAGGACTAAAGTGAATATACATTAAATTATTTTTTATATAGGTCAAATATTTAGATATGGATAGAGTAATGATAAATATATCAAAATTGGGCTCGTTAGATAACTCGTAATTAATTATGCATATTAGGCTCGAGAAAAAGTTAATTCGAATAAACGAGAGCCAAGTTATCGATGTTGAAAGATATCGTCTTTAATTGTTATAATTAAATTAATTAATGGGGTAGAATAAGAAGTGACACGTGTAGAATGGGATTATTAGTAAATTATTAATTGTTGTCTTTTATACGTTTTTGTATAAAAAGTAATAATAATAAAATTTAAAGGCATCCAAGTGTGTAGGAGAAAAATATGTCAATTGATTTTTTTTAATATTATTTAATTGCCCTGATTTTGGAAAATTGGTAATGATAATCACTTTGTTTGATTGATGAGAAAGTAAGTGATTTTTAAATTGTATGTACTATCGGGATTGAGACATTTTTAGAAGGGAAAAAAAAGTTATTTTGTAGATTTTTAGGTTGTTTTCCCCTTTTAACTTTGTATATCATACAAACAAAGTAGCCATTATTTACCTTAAAGAGAAAAGGAAAAGGGAAGACGTAGATACGTTTTATTGTGGCTGCAAGCAAAAATTACAGTTTTCGGAACATGGATTTCTTGCTTTCTCTTCCAACCATTTTTTTTATCAAACGAAGTAGGATTACGTGGTGCAAATAATGTTATTCCGTTTAAATTATTTATTTTCACGTTGATAAATATTATGCTAATGAAAGTTATGATATGAAATGGTCATCCGATATCAAAGATATAATATGTTATGAGCTCTTACTGGTTTCTATGATATGACGATATAATATTTTTGGCGCGTATTTAAATATTTTTATTTGAAATTGCATCATTAAGTCGTGTCCTATTGAGTATTCTCATATACTCACCCTCTTTATTTTCCCTTATCTCACAGGCTAGTACGGGTCGTGTCGGAGCGTAGCGGTTCAGTTGAGTGGTTGTGCCGCGTTTCGTTGGACGAAAATCTAAAAATTTGACACGCAACTTTCTTTCAACTTAATTGATATGAATGTTTATGTTTAATTTAATGCCCGGACTGATGTTAAAGTATAATTGTCTACTTTCTAATAAATAAATTAGTATCCCCTTATTCTTAAATGTTCAAGTACACTTTGAAGTTTTGCATTTAGATTTTGGATCGTTACAAAAACTATAGAGGCTATACATAAAATTAGATCAAAAATTAAAATTACTCAAGATCGTCAGAAGAGCTATGCTGACAAAAGGAGAAAAGAATTGAATTTTGAGGTTGGAGATAAAGTATTTCTCAAAGTGACGCCGATGAAGTGAACACTACGATTTGGAAAGAAAGAAAAATTGAGCCCTAAATTTATTGGTTCATTTGAGATTCTTGAAAAAAATGGCAATGTAGCATATCGTTCAGCATTACCATCTGAACTAGCAGTACACAACGTATTTCATGTTTCAATGTTAAGAAAGTATATCCTAGATCCTAGTCATGTGGTGAATGTTCAATCATTGGATGTCCAGAGTGATATGACGTACGAAGAAGCACCTGCGTTAATTTTGGAGAGAAAGGACCTTGTTCTGAGAAATCAAAATGTTCCATTAGTCAAAGACTAGTGGAGTAAACATGGTGACAATGAGGTTACTTGGGAAAGAGAAGAAGACGATTTAACCAAGTATCATAATCTCTTAAAACAAATAAGTTAGATTTCGAGAACGAAATTATTTTAAGTGAGGAGAGTTGTAGCGACCGAGAAAATAAAATAAAATAAAATCTTGTCTTTCATTTTAAAATAATTTTTCTTGTATAAATTGAAAAAAAAAATTTGAGTTATATTATTAAGTCGCTACGACACTTCTTAAGAATTCAAATTAAAGTTTTGGCCACGATGTATTTGAGTTATATTATTAAGTCGCCACGACCCTTCCTAAGAGTTCAAATTAAAGTTTTGGTCACAATAGTAAATTTATACGTACTTATCTTTTAAGGTATTGATTTCTTTTAAATGTTTATGATGACATATTTTAAGTTCCTAAAATTTTAAAAATATAGATACACTTATTGTTTATGTCAAATAGTCCTTAAACATGATTTTTGTCTTCCAATAACTCCAATCTATTCAGCCACGTATTTTAATTTTTCTCGTCCCTCAATATGACTTTTCTTTTTTTTCACTAGACATTTCATTTGAATTTTAATAGCCACTAAGTGTCATAACCGTTTAATCATTTAAAATCCATAATGTTAATTATTGTTATTAAAAAAAAAGAAAAAAAAAACTGTCATTCAAATGACAAAGTAACCTGGACGTCACTTCCACCATTTATAATCATTAAGCAATTCATTTACAATTATATAACCCGCTAATTAAAAACTCATTATGATAATTATTAATAAAAAAAAACTTCGATTTCATTTGAAAAGTTAAAGTGCATGTTACCTCTTCAATCTACCAATTATACACCTACTTAATATGCCATTTTCATTTTGTTTTTATGCCCATTTTGGTTTTTTTTCAAGTAGCCATTTCCCTTTACATTTTGTATTTGGTAAGCAACAAGATTCTACGATCCCTAGTCATATTTTCTGTCCCAAACTAAAATACTTATACATAAAGTTATTTTTTTTTTCGTAAACATATGACCCTTTGAATCTGGAAATTTCTAAAGAAGAGGCAAAGAGTGCGCTGCATTTTACTACATATTAAATGATAAAGGATATCAAACTCCAAGCATTCAAAGTAGGGGTGTTTCGGCGTTTTTGTAAGTGAGCTACTATATATGCCTAATATGCTTATAGTACAGTGAGCACTAATATATTCTTTGGTCGTACGATCTATTTGTCGTATGAATTTTTGTGAGATATATCTTGAGAAAGATCTAACGTGTGACATTCTTTATCCCTTGTAGTTCAAATCAAACACATCATGTGCGAGTGAGAGATGTTAGAAAATATCTATCATGGGTAGCCCATGTGAGGTGACCCGATCCATAAGACATCAAAAGGGTTGGAGTGAGTGATTTGAATTTGGAATTCAAGTCCACAACTCCCTATAACCTCTCATAATTCTTATGAAACCTCCAATTTTTTTTTTGTCTAGCAATGGAGAGAAAAAAATATGGTAGAGAAATGATGAAAATTCGTATGGAAAATATCACCAAAATTGAAAGGCACCTAAATCACTATTTTAGTATGAAATCTCACAAAAATTGCCACTTAGGTCGTTACTAATAATCCCCTTCCATTGTGATTGAGATTGAGACCATTGGAGTGCAAGAAAATTGCAGATTTGGAGTTTTGGAAAGTAAGTTGATTCAACCATTCAAAAGATCTTGAAATTCATCATTTCAAGTAAGCATCTTGACCCGAAATTCATGTTAAAGTACGCTTCGAATTACTTCAGTATATAAATATTATATTCCGTAAATTATTTTTCTAACATGCATGATTTGGATCACCTTTTGAGTAATGACAGGTAGTGTTGCCGTCATTGGTGGACCTTTTTAGTTCAAGAGTTTCAACTCCATCATATTCAAAATAGATATTACTAAATCTCTATTTTAGAGGTTTAGTTAAAACATCCGTTATGTTCTCTATTGACTTAACATAACTTATGAAATTATTTCATTCTTGATTAATTTCCTTATGTAGTCACATCTTAGACTCAAATGTCTAGATTTAATAATTAATGAC
>CAIGRB010128337.1:0-12660 GCA_903798255.1 Fraxinus quadrangulata | reverse complement strand
TTTTTGGGAACGGAATACTATTAATGGGCTTCCCGGAAGGAAATGAAGCTTCCAATGGGGATACAGTGGTTATAAGTTTATGAAATATGAAGCCCTAATCAAATCAAAATCCTCTAGTCAAAATCATGTTAGATAATCATAGCCACAACTCAAAATTTAGCCAAAAAAGATGAATACTCCAATCTTCTTGGCAAGTGCAGGAATAAATTATATCAGATGATTTCCTAGTGCTTACCACGACTAAAATGATCTTGGAGTCGATTACAAATGACAAATTAGATGGCTGAAGGTTCGTTAGATAGGTATGGGTAAAAATCTGTTTCTTAATACATTTGAAATGTGTTGTTTCTATCCGCCTTTTTCGCCTCTTCTTGCTTGGTTGTCATCAATTGAATGTTATTAGATGATCCCCGTGACTTCTTGAGTAACTTAGCTTCCCTGAAGGGGTGTGTGTGTGTGTCTATCTGTCTACGTGTGTGGGTATCCAACTTTATGTTTATCCTTTACTATTTACAATGTTATTAGTAATGCCATTATTACTGTTTTTGCAGTTTTCGATGGTCAACCCTTTCATCTTGTGCGCAAAGAAGTCTGGAGGAAAATGGAAGCTCCCAAGAGAGCGTCTTCAGGTCCTAAGGCTCAGCCTACTAGGAAACAACGGAAGGGGAAAACCCGGTTAGAATTCTTCCAGCCGCAGAGCCACATGCTGATATTAACTTTCCTAATTCATTGATCTGCAAAAATTCTGCATGTCGAGCAACCGTTTCACTAGACGATAAATTTTGCAAGAGGTGCTCTTGTTGGATATGTCATTTATTTGACAACAAGAAGAATAAAAATCTCTGGTTGGAATGCACGTCTGAATTGGTTCGGGGGACTCTTGCGGCTATCTTTCCACATTGAATGTGCCCTCCAAAGTGGGAAGGTGGGAGTTGTTAATCTTGGACATTTGATGCAGCTGGATGGAGGATATTACTGTGCTTCCTGTGGCAAGGTTTCTGGGATACTTTGGTAAGCTCTTCTCTTCTGTGTTTTTTTCAAATGCTTGAACCCCCACCTCTCTTCTTTAGTCGGATTCTCGAAATAGGCTTTAGCAAAATATTGTAGGGCATAATTATATTTTTGAACATGAGGAGGACGATGGCGACAAGTTGAAAAAATTGGAGGAAAATGACTTGAATATTAACATTTTAAGTGCAATAATGAAGACCGAGTATACTTTTAAGTACAATTGTGTGGGTCTTGCACTCGTAGACAATTACATTTTAAGTGCAATCACCATGTAACTCCTTTGGAGACAAGTTTCCCAGGATCATTATTAAACTGGCGGTGAGGTCCGCTTTTGGTAGTCACCATCTGGATGTGCATGCAAGTCTTGAAATGCATTTTTCTCGTAGTAGTCATTTACAATTAAAAGCTTATGTGCATATTTGTTCAACGGTAGTTAGAACGGATGATGGCCTTACCATTAAATTTCCAAGTGATGGGCATATTGTTCCACGTGTGACTTAAATTTAAGCTAAGAAGAGGTCCACCTAGAAGTAACTTTTACTTCATTGTATTGGGTTTTCAATGAGGTCTTATGGCATGAATATTGTTTGCAGATGTTGTAAATAGCAGGTAACTATTGCTAAGGATAATCATTGTGTAGATATCACAGGTTACAGNTAACTTTTACTTCATTGTATTGGGTTTTCAATGAGGTCTTATGGCATGAATATTGTTTGCAGATGCTGTAAAAAGCAGGTAACTATTGCTAAGGATAATCATTGTGTAGATATCCCAGGTTACAGGATTTTCCTTAGTTACTGGCTCTTGGAAGGGACTTCCAGATTTAAAGAACTCAGTCAAATTATCACAGAACCTAAAATCCTGTAAATGATTCAACCAAATTGGTGCAGGGAATTGTCGGCACACGCTCAGTAGCCAGTGATGTGCAGAATATCTGTTCCCTTGCTATTGAGAAAGCTGACAGATGGCTGGCCTCAAATTGTAGCACAAGCCTACATAGCATCGGTAATGTTTTTTCTGCGATTTTACATTTAATTATCTTGAAATATGAAATTTTGTGGTCGTATGAATAAACATTGTTTGCATCTTTGCAGAAAATCCTCAAGTGGAGAATTAGACGACGGAGGAAGTTATGGTGGCCTAACAAGAGTGCAAGACTGCAACAGACATTGAACACGAATCTCCATTCAAGGTTCGAGACCTAGGGAAGATCTCAAGGCTGGCATGGGTAAAGAGGAAATATTAACTTTCTTTAAACTTAAAATAATGTTCTTATCTAAATTAAAATTCAAAAAAGAAAGAAATGGTGTTATATCTAACAAGAAAAAAAGTATAAAATGAATATATTTAATGTTGCTAATGATGGAGTTTTTTGTAATGTCTGAAATTGTAATGGGCGTCTTTATATTTTTCAAATAAATTAAGGACTTCTATGTAATTTAAAGTCGTCTTAATTATTAGATAATCTTTTTGGGTGAAAAAAAAAATTCTTCCAGAGTAGGAAATTAGTAGCCATAGTCAGTATGACAGTGTGTCTCAATTATATATGTTGTATACATTTTAATTAAATAGTTGTACGGAGCACTAATTTTTTTTAATATTATTTCCCGACAAGCCTTTCATCAAAACCACTCCTAAGCATAGCAAAAAATAAATAAATAAATAAATAAATAATAAAAAAAATCAATTTGGCCAAATACTAATATTTTGTAAGTAGAATGTAAGAACTGTACGCATCGTCACTGTGTAAACCCTAGACATGTGTATAACAACATCTGTGTAGGTTTTTCATTAATACAACCCTTCTCTCAAGAGAGCTTCATCTCTCTCTTTTTCTCTCACTAAAAACATACTGAGTTCTAATCTATTTATCACTTCTCAAAAAGGTAAAATGTTGTTCGAATCTTATTTTTTGCTCTTTTTTATGCTTCAGTTGATGCTTGATTGAGATTTGATTTTGGTTTTTGTTTATTAGTTTTTGGGTTTTTTGAGTACATATGAGGCATCTAACTGTGTGTTTGATTGAGTTAAAATGTATATTTTATGAGCATTAGATTTTATGGATTTTGAAAATTGAATTTATTTCAGGAAAGGAATTGGAGTTTTATTAGCTTCAGTTTTTCTTTAGTTGTTTTTTTTTAAATTTTTGTTTACAAACAAAATTGAGGGAAAAAGATTTAAGTTTCATTTAAATTGATTTGCACGGATCCACTGGAAATAAATAATTATTTTTGAAGTGGTGATGTTTTAAAGATTGTTAGTTTTTATTTATTACAAAAAAATTATTTTTGGGTAAAAGATTTTTTTGAGAAAAATGAAAAAATATATATTTTTTGAGTTGAAATCCTAAATTTCCCGGAGCCTCTCTCTTAACCTAGGAGGGGAAAAAAGGGAAGAAGGGGTAAAATTATGTGATTTTGGCTGTGTTGCTTAAATATACCATGATCCCTTTCAAGGTCCATTTATTTTCTCTTGTGAGGGTCATGTTAAGGCCACTTAAACATACCATGATCTAATTATTTTATTACTATTTTTTTAAAAGAGTTCCGTTTTATTTAATTTTTTCTTATCAAACTACATTTATTTATCTTATAATTCCCTCATCAAGGGCACCTTAACTCTAAGTTCGAAGTTCTGTATTTATTGGGGATGAGTTGGTGGTGCTTAGGATTTTCAAATGAAAAGTTTGAAGAAAATAATTAATATAACTTTCTTGACATCCTCTCTCCTAACTTGGGTTTGGAGTGGGAATGATAGAATTTATTTTCTTCTAAAACATTATAGTTGTGCGTTCTCCCTCTCTCTTAAATAAATAATTATCTAGAAGTGCTTGTTTTAGTTTGGTTAGTTACTGATAACGTAATCCCTGACTAAAGTCCTCTTTTTNTCTCCCTCTCTCTTAAAAAAATAAATATTTGGAAGTGCTAGTTTTAGTTTGCTTAGTTACTAAAACCATAATCCCTGACTAAGGTCCTTTTAAAAAAAAATATTATTTTTCTTATCATGGTCACGATGCACCCTAACTCTAATATATATGTGCTGCTATGTTAAAGATATGGGAAAAGGCTGGGTGGTGAGAAAGATCGTGTCCAAGTGTCGAAATTTTAAATTATTAGGTTTGCATCACATGTCAATGCACATTAGATCAAGGAATATGTAAACCACAGTCTATTTGTTTCCTGTTTTGCTATTTTTACATTAGACGAATTAAGGCTCACAATCATTGCGATGTATGTTTTGGGACAAAACACTTATAGGAAAACGTACTTATGGTATTGATAAGATGCTTGAGGCACAAAGATTTAAGAGCATCGAGAAGGGGAGAGGAGATGATTACGTTGAAAGGCCTAGTTATACTTGGCTGCCAAATTGAACATGCCGACAAACCCAAAATCATACCTTTGAATTGTAACATGAATTTTCATGAGTGGAAAATGCATAATATCTTTATGCTCATTCCAAATTTGTTGATTATTAGTAATCGAATTAAGGCTGAGTACTCCTATCGAGTTGTACTAACCTCTATGCAGACACATGGAGATTACTTTATTGAAAATGAAAGTATAAGTTTGATGTTTTGATGTGGCTGGTTTAATCAGTATTTACTCGCTTTGTCTTCATAAGAATAGAACCTTTGTTCTTCATCCCGAAACTGAAAGGATTGGTTATTCGAGTGGCCGAATCATATTCAACTGTCTTTAATGCTCTCATTATTCTTACAAAGTAGTTTCGGTGTTCACCTTTCGAGATAAATGTGAATGTAGAAGTGAAACACTTTCGTTAGTTTTGGTAGCATGTATGCATTTATAGTAAAAGGAAATTGATGGATCTTGGGAGGAAATTGCTAAGCTTGTGTTTTAGATCATCATATTCAAATTATTTCAGCGCATATGGCATATGTATCTGAATTTCTCAGAGCTATGGTTTAGGGTTCTCAAAATGTACTACATAATGTACTTAATTCTAGATATTAAAAGGGGAAAATTAATTTCTTTTCTTTTTGTCCAAGGAAAATAGTCTACATTTGCAGAAATATTGTTATCAATAATCGCTTATTGGGGTTGAGAAGGGAAAGAATCTAAAAGTAATTTGGTTATAAAACTACTTTTGATGGAGAATTGAAGAAAGTGTTGTTCTTTTGTGAAGGTCTCTTTCAGAACAAAGTAACCCGAAGGAAGATGGCCCAAGAATTCTTCAAAAGACCAGCAGATTTATTAATTGCTGAGGGAAGATTTTGTTTCGATACATCTCATCAAGTGTTTCATTTTGAAAGCATAATGAGTAATGGAAGTGTGTATAATGAGATTTGTGGAAGAATCCCTTTTGTTGGTTTGGGCGGTATAGGAAATTTAACTTCCTTTCATTGTTTCTAAGGTACGGATCACACGAACCTAAATGGTTTTCTAAATGCAGATTCTATAAAAAAAAAAATTTAAATAGAACTACTTGTTTTCTTTGGTTTGAGTAATTTCCAAGGAATTTTTATGAATTCATAAATTCATGGCTCTAACTATCTCCTTAAATCAGCAGGACCAAGAGGGCACATGGACGCTCCGAGAACTCATCCAGTATGACTCCTTTTCCTTTTTTGTTTTGATTATTTTAAATCCTTTTGCATTCGTCCGTCAGCGACGAGTTTTGTTCTATAAAAAATTGGATATTCCATCATTGTGTGTGACCTGTGCCTGGCACGTGTCCGTGTACGATATTTTTCATGACGGTCACTCTGGCTCGGGTTTTGTATTGGTGCTTACTAATTATTTTATCTAAAAAATTTGGATTGTGATCATTAAGGCATATGCATAGAGATAAACAAATCAAATTTCCCATCAAAGATCTAGATATGTGGATATAGCAGTTCTTGTCATATCTGCCACTTATCCTGTCCACACTTGAATCCTCTAACGAACTGGCATGGCGTTCTAGGTGCGAATTGAATTAATTGATATTTGATTTAAGCTAATGGCTAGGAATCATTGTCGTGTTACCAAAGTCATATTAGTTCAGAAATTATTTTTGGTGACGAGTACTATTAGTGGACATCCCGGAAGGGAAATGAAGCATTCAGTGGGAATTCAGTGGTTATAAGTTTATGAAAGCCATAATCAAACAAAAACCCTAAAAGCCTAGATTCTCTTCTCCCTATATGGATCCATGTTCCGCCTTTCAGTCCTAATTCTAAATCAGTTAAGCGGCACTCAAGTATTCAATTAGCCTTTGCATAGTTTACGAATGCCAGCTTCAAGTTGGAAATTCCCCCACCATGCAGTAAGTTTCGAGATAGGTATGAAGCAGGTGACCCAGAGGTCGATCTCCTTGGAGAACTCTCGCGAAAATTCGACAGCCAAAATCATGTTAAATAATCATAGCAACAACTTAAATTTAGCCAAAAAAAAAAAAAAGATGCATACTCCAATCTTCTTGGCAACAATCTTCTTGGCAAGTGCATGAATAAATTATATGAGTTGATTTCTTAGTGCTTACCGTGACTAAAATGTTCTTGAAGTCGATTACTAATGACAAATTAGTTGCCTGAAGGCTCGTTAGATAGGTATAGGTGAAAATCTGTTTCTTAATATATTTGAATATGTTTTGTTTCTTTCAGTCTTTTTCTTCTCTTCTTGCTTGGTTGTCATCAATTGAATGTTATTAGATGATCCCCTTGACCTGTTGAGTTAGCTTCCATGGGTGCATTTGTTTGCGTGTCTATATACGTGGGTATCCAACTTTATGTTTATCCTTTACTGTTTAAAATGCTATTAGTAATGTCATTATTTGCAGTTTCCAGTGGTCAACTCTTTCATCTTGTGTGCAAAGAAGTTGGAGGAAAATGGATACTCCCAAGAGAGCGTCTTCCCGTCCTAAGGATCGGCCTACTAAGAAACAACGGAAGGGAAAAAAAACCCGATTCGAATTCCACCAACCAGAGGGCCATATGCTGATATTGATTTTGTAACACCCCGAAAATTTTAGAATAAATATTATCCGTTCTATATATTATATTTTATTATTTTGAAAGTTGGGGGATTAAAGTGAAGTATGTTTTAAATTCTTATCCTTTTGGGTCAAATATTTGGATTTTGATAGAGTAATGATAAATATATCAATATTGTACTTGTTGGATAGCTGTATTTAATCATGTATTTTAGGCTTGAAAAAAAAAGATAATTCGAATAAGNATTTTTAAATCAAAGTAAATTGGGATGAGGTTAGCCACGTCACGTGGGATTATAATAATAATTATTATTATTATTATTATTATTATTATTAGAATTCTATTTAAAGTCAAGTTGACATCACCACCTTTTTGTCGTGATAAGTATTTTGTACACATGTTACATTGTGATTGATTTACTAGAAATTCAATTTTTATCAAATATGATAAATACGATTTTCCATCACAATTGCATCTTGACTCAATTACTATTTTTTTTACTGTAAATAGTGTGTCAATGTCCCACAATTCACAACTACAGAATTTTACACAGTAGTTTTCATATAAAACAGCTGTAAATTCTAAGTATAGTTTTATTATCAAAAACTCATTTGATCAATCAAGATAAGATACTTTTGTGCAAGTTGTTTGTTTCCGTATACTTTTATGCTAAATAATTTATGCATGAATTGCCAGTGAACCTTCGGGTTCGACCTAATGGAATGTGAACTCTTTTGATTCTTTATAATGAAATGTGAAATCCTTCGGGAATTCAAAATGAGAAATGATGGGTATCTCGATTGGTCACTGATATACTCCATAAAGAAAAATGTGGTATGAATTGTTTTTATTATTGTTACATAATTGCATATGGAAACTGCGCGTATCTCACTGGGTGTTTTTTTCAAAATACTTACTCTTACAAAATTTTACATGCTGGTTCGAGTCGATTAGAACTGTGGCAGGAGAGTGTAGCGGACTGCAAAGGAATTTCGTCATACGAAAATAATAATTTTTAATGCCTTTAAATTCATTAGTTTGATTTGTTTAATGAAGTTATTATCGAGCTTATTAGTTGAGAATGTTTAAGTTGTTTAAAAGACACGATTTATTAATTCAAATTCAAATTTATGGATGTTCTAATATTTAGTTATTAAAGAATTTTATCGTTCCGCGAAAATTAGATTTTTGATAACACTCCATTGTTTGTGTAATTTTTGGGGCGTCACAGATTTTCCCAATTCATTGACCTGCAAAAATTCTGCATGTCGAGCCACTGTTTCAATATTTGATAAATTTTGCAAGAGGTGCTTTTGTTGCATTTGTCATTTATTTGACAAGAAGAATTGAAATCTCTGCTTGAAATGCACGTCTGAATTGGTTCCGGGGACTCTTGTTGCTTTTCTTGCCACATTGAATGTGCCCTCCAAAGCAGGAAGGTGGGAGTTGTTAATCTTGGACAGTTGACGCAGCTGGATGGAGGCGATTTCTGTGCTTCCTGTGGCAAGGTTTCTGGGATAATTTGGTAAGCTCTTCTTTTCTAAGATGTTGTTTTCTAATGCTTGAACCCCACCCCTCTTCTTTAGTGAGATCCTTGAAATAGGCTTTAGGAAAATATTGTAGAGCATAATTATATTTTTTGAACTTGAGGAGGATGATGGTGACAAGTTTTAAAAATTGGAGGAAAATGACTCGAATACTAACATTTTGAAGTGCAATAGTGAAGACCGAGTATCCTTTCAAGTACAATTGTGGGAGGTCTTGCACTCGTAGATAATTACATTTGGAGTGCAATCACAAAGTAACTCCTCTGGAGACAGTTTCCCAGGATCATCATCATTAAACAGGGAGTGAGGTCCCTTTTTGGTAGTCACCATCCGGATGTGCACGCATTTCTTGAAATGTATTTATCTCCTAGTAGTCACTTACAATTGAAAGATTATGTGCGTCTTTGTTCAACAGTAGTTAAGGTGGAAGATGGCCTTGCCATTGAGTTTCCAAGTGATGGGCATATTGTTCCATATTATGACTTAAATTCAAGCAAGGATATAAGGAGGTCCATCTAGAAGTAATTTTAACTTCATTGTATTGGGTTTTCAACGAGTTCATATGGCATGAATATTGTTTGCATGTGCTATAAAAAGCAGGTAAGTATTGCTAAGGATAATCGTTGTGTGGATATCCCTGGTTGCAGGATTTTCCTTAGTTACTGGCTCTTGGAAGGGATTTCCAGATTTCAAGAATTCAGTCAAATTATCACATGAGCTAAGGGCAAATTGGAGACAGAGGTAGATCCAGTGAATGATTCAACCAAATTGGTGTGGGGAATTGTGGGCACACGCTCACTAGCCAGTGATAAGTAGAATCTCTGTTCTCTTGCTATTGAAAAAGCTGATATATGGCTAGCCTCAAATTGTAGCACAAGCCTACATAGCATCGGTAATGCTTTTCTGAGATTTTACATTTCATTATCTTGAAATATGAATTTTTGTTGTCGTATGAATAAACATTGTTTACATCTTTGCAGCAAATCCTCAAATGGAGAATTAGACGATGGAGGAAGATCTGGTGCCTAGCGAGAGTGCAAGACTGCAACAGACATTGAACCCAAATCCTCATTCAAGATTTGAGACCTTGGGAAGATCTCAAAGCTGGCATAGGTCAAGAACAAATCCGTGGTGGAGATATTAAAAATAATTCTTGGGATCCTAATTTTCTTAAGCTAAACACTGTACTTGAAGACAGGTTGTCATCCATTCCAAGGGTGATTGACTTGAATGTTTCTTCAGTGCCCTATCTGAGTGAAGAGTTTACGCCTCCAGTTGAGTCATCTAGAAACAACTAGAACAGTTCAAAATCGTAGGACCAATTGTTGACTCCCAGTTGAAGCTTGCCCGAAGAGTACACATAACACCAAATTGGAGATGCAAGATTTTGGTGGCTATAAGAGCAATGCATCACCATATGGCTGGAAGCTCGGGTGAGAATTCTGAATACTGTCTTAAAATCACTAGTTGGTTGGAGTGCGAGGGACATATTAAGAAGAAATTCGGAAAAATGTTTCTTAAATGGTTCAACTGGAGATCAACTGAGAAGGAAAGCGGATTAGTCCACTCATTTATACAGATTCTAACGGACAAGCAGTTGGTTGATTCTTTTTTCTGAAATCATCAGTGTCCTGTTAGATGAATGACTTGATTTTTAGGCTTTTGTTGGTCCAATTCATTACATGGCTTAGCTTTTCTTCCTAGTTGAATTAGTTTTGAAAATACCCATATTTCGTTTTGATAAAAATTCAATTTGTAGTAGATTTTCAAAATAATTGATGAAATTTAAGGTTAAAAAGTTTATAAAAGTTGTGGGTCTCGCGAAATTTATGGTTGAAAATGAGTTTGAAAAATAATGAGTTTTGAGAAATGGGGGACCAAACATGGGCTTATATTTTTCCAAATTGGGATTTCTTTTCTTTGCAAATTCAAAATTAATGCAGTTTGTTGCTAAATCACTGGTCATTTTTATGTTTCAGTCATGATATTTACAGTGAGATCTGTTGAGCAGAATATTGACTCCAAGATTTTTGGACTCAGTATTTCATAAGAATACCAAATCGGCACCACGAAGTTCCATGACCTAAATCAAACCTACACCCACCACGATCCCGGTTGCTCCACAAAGAACACGGTATGGAGTGTTGTATTGCAGCCACAATAATAGCCACAAAGGCTAAAGAAGATGAAAACAGAAAAATCGCAAGGGCTGAGAGCACGAAGCAGAAGCAACCAGTTTTCACTCAAACAAAAAAGAGGGCAGTCAATAACACTTTCACACACAGCCAAAAACCATCCCATGAATAATGGGTTGGGCCATGAGTAGCTCTAATTAAATTAGGCTACTTCCAATTGCCCAATTAGGTTATAGGTTTATGTTGATACAATCGTGTTGTCGATGTCTCATTTCAGTCATTAGTCGATGCTGACTGAATAATTAATGATTAACATCATTGCCCGAATGTCGTTTGACAATAATTTGCCTAACAAACATCCACCTTGGTGTCAAGGACCTGCAAAGAAAAATTATTATACATTAGTAATAATTCAGAGAGGGAGAACCAATAAAATTGAAAATTATTTATCTCCACCGATGTTTAGAAGATCTTTGTAACTTTTAAACTTCACCATTGGTAGCACATTAGTGCCCATGTATGAGGGATTATATTGTTCTTACAACTTCTTGTGACACAATATCTCAAATGAAATGAAATCTAACATCAATGTATCTGGTGCGTTCGTGGAAAACAGGATTTTTGCATAGGTGTATAGAGGACTGACTATTAGAATATACTACCACATAATCATTTAAAACATAAAGTTCATGTAGAAGGCCTCTAAACTGTAAAGCTTCTTTAATAGCTTCAGTAATAGCGATGTATTCAGATTCTGTCGTGGATAGTGTAACTATGTATTATAACCGTGATTTCTAACTAACACAAATGTTAGACAGAGTAAACACATAAGAAGAAGTGAATTTCCTATTATCCATATCCCCAACATAGTCAGTATCAACAAAACCCTTCAGTTTAACACCCTCATTATTGAAACCAAACCTTAGACCTATATTACAAATTTCTTTTAAGTACCTTAACATCCATTTCAAGGCTTCCCAGTGCTCAGGACCAGGATTAGACATGTATCTACTAAAAGTGCTAACAGCGAAAGCTAAATCTGATCTAGTGCAAACCATCAAATACATAACAGAACCAATCACATTGGAGTACAAAATTCTACTCATGTATTTTATCTCTTTTTCATTACATGGAGTCTGATCTTTAAATAATACAAAATGATTAGTTAAAGGTAATGTAACAAGTTTGCAATTATGCATGCCAAATTTCTTTAACACTTTTGAAATATATGAGGATTGATGTAAAAATAAGATAGAATTTGACATATCTCTTTCAATTTTCATACATATGATTCTTTTAGTCTTTCCTAGGTNTAGGTGATGATCTAACTAAGAGCTTATCATCCACATATAGCAATAAGAATGCAGTGTCATTATTAGCATCATTATGTTGGAAATATAGGCAATGATCAAACTTACTCCGTTGAAATCCTATGGATAATCCAAAAGAATCAAATCTTTTATACCACTGTCTAGGTGATTGTTTTAGGCTATATAAATAACTTTTCAGAAAACATACATGATCAGGTTTTAATTTGCCTTTAAAACTTTTTGGTTGATTCATAAAGATTTGATTATCAAGTTCACCATGTAAAAAAAGTAGTTTTTACATCAAGTTGTTCAAATTCCCAGTCAAAATATACAACCAATGTAAGTATGACTCTAATAGTGGTATATTTAACAACAAGTAAAAAAAATCTCATTATAATCAACCCTCTCCTTCTGAGTGTTCCCCTTAGCCAATAATCTAGCCTTAAATTTTAAGGGTTTAAATACGCAAGTACCCTCCTTAACCTTAAATATCCACTTACAGTCAACAAGAGATTTATTCTTAGGTCTGGGTACTAGCTCCCAAGTTTGATTTATTTGTTGTTCTACTGTGACATACATTTCATTTTTTGCTTAACAACTTACATATCATTTTCGATAACTCATAACGACATACGTCCCGTTATCAATACTGTACGAAGTTTGATATTTGATGAAATTTTAAAAATTTTATGTTAAACTGTAGTTATGGATACCGAGGATAT
>CAIGRB010128334.1:119646-170915 GCA_903798255.1 Fraxinus quadrangulata | reverse complement strand
TATCTAATTTATTGGTCACATATTATTTATTGGTCGCCAACCAATCAAATTATTTGTCACAAACAATCAAATCATTTGTGACCACCAATTCACCACTGCCTCCACCAGCTGCACCACCACCGTCGCCGCCCAATAGCAACATCAACATCTCAAAACCAACATCACACCCTCCCTAACACCACTATCACCACTCCCAAAACCACAATCACCACACGCACAGCCAAAACAACACATAACACACAAATCACACACAACCATCGCCGTCGCCAACTTCAAATCCACAATTCGCAGAGCTCGATCCACCGCTAACACCACGGCACCGCACCGTTTACGACCACCAGAACACACCCAATCGCACATAGAGCACAGACACCCAACCGCACCCAAACAGATCTGCACCTCCGCGACTGCTACACACACACACACATTCAACCGCACCCTCCGTCGCACCCACGCATACACACCCAACAACATCGTTCGGCAAAAACCACCACATCAAACCATCGGCAAAAGTCAGCTATACAACCACCACAACCATCCAATAAATCAAACTTGAAAACTAAAAAAAAAAATCACAAATTTGCCCGTTGTGAGCAACAGCGGTGGGCACGCAACATCGCAGTGAGGGAGAGAAGATAGAGAACGGGGATGGGCGCGCGACGGAGGAGAATACACGGTGGCGGTGGAGGCGGTGAGCGGTGGTGGTTGTTGTTTCACCATGTGTGAAGAGAGTGGAGAACGGTGAGAGAGTGGATGCATGGGTGAGAGCAATGGTGGTTAGGGGCGGCGGGCGGTGGTTTTGTTGTCGGGAAGATAGTGGAGAGGGGAAGAGAATGGAGAAATTAGTGAAAGCAGTGGTTTCTTAGGATTTGGTTAGGTATAATTATATAAAAATAAAAATAAAAAATGTTTTTAAATTATTAATTAAAACCTGATTTTTGAAATGTTAAACTTATGATCTAATTTGTGAAATTTAAAAATATAATTCCAAATCTAGGTGTATAAAACAAAAAGGAAATACTAATTGCAATCATAATGAAATGTTGGGTTATTATATGCTAATTACTCATTTAATAATTTATTTGGGACTTATTTGCTCTTTTTTTTTTTTAAATCGAAACGATGATTGCAATTAATTTTTTTCTCTTTTTGTTTTATTCAAATAGAATGGTATATTCGTCATTTCATAATTTTTAATTGGGAAAATTGATGAAAATAACCTTTTGAGCAATAAAAGATGAAAATGCAAAAAAAAAAAAAAAGGAAAGGAAAAGTACGAACGTTTTCTACAATAATAATGAAAAGTAAAAGCATTATGTACTAATTACTCTATTTATTAAGGTAGAGTAACATTTTGAAGGGATATGCAAGTAGGAATTAGGAATCAGCCAATGTTTTGTAGTGGAATAGGTTGTCCAAATAAAATAATCTTCTATGTTAAGGGTCATACTTTGCATATAATTAGATTCTCCATTAGAAAACCCTAAAAATAATTGACTGGTTCCATCTTTTCACTTATAATTTCTTTTGTCATCTTTATAATGGCCTATCAAAGTGGGTTCAATTCATTATCTTGTCTTCAAGATTCTTTCTCCATTATTTTGTTTGTGAAAAGGACAGTTTGTCAATCAATTTGGATAAACATAACAGCACATTACATTAATAAAGCGGGATTTATAGCATGTTAGGTAAAAGCTCTCTTAATTTAAAATAATTTGACCTTTTAAACCCCCCAAAAAGTCGTCTAATTGTGATTATTTTTATCAGATTTAGCCCCTGTTTGATGCACATTAAAACTGAAAGAATTAATTTTTTTGAGTGATTTAGCCCATGTGGTTGAAAAAGAAAGAAAATTTATTGATGTGATGAAAAATATTATTTTATTGAAGAATGTGTGATTGAAAATGAGTAGAAGAATGAGAATGAAAATATTAATGTGGACCAAACAAGGGCTTAATAGAAATTTTTGTGCAATTTGATAAAGAATGTGTGGTTGAAAAAAAAGGGAAAAATTATTGATGTGATGGAAAATGTTATTTTATTGAAAAATATGTGGTTGAAAATGAGTAGAAGAACGAGAATAAAAATTATAATGTGGCTCAAACAGAGGCTTAATTCAGGTTCAGTTCTACTCGTATTTTTTAAAAAATCGTGAGCCTATTTGGATTCACGCAGAACATTGACAACAATCCTTAGAAAATTAGATTCCTCGAAAACCTTGACTATCATTTTCTCTCTCAAAATGTAAATTTCGATTTCACCTAAATCGATATTAAAGATCCATTATGTAGCATTATACAATGCTCTGAAAAGTACTTTCGAAATAACTTTCCCGCTTTCAACTAGTTCAATTCTTGTTAAGAAGATGTAAAATGTAGAATTTCTTGAGCACCCGAGATCTACTGTCAAGGGTCACAATTCAATAGGCGGCTCATTGAAATGGACTGGGACAGACAATAACCCTAAAAACATATAAAAAGATATTAGACATTTCCTCTTTGTCCATGAACCCAATTCTAAATTGGGATTTTTTATTTTTTATTTTTTATTCCCCAAGGCCCAAACAACTTTAATAAACAGACAAAAGGGGAGAAACAACCTTGGAGTCCTCCAACAGCTAAAAATAGAATTCATAAAAATAAAGTCATACCAAACATTTTTTTTTTTTAAAAAAAAGGAAAAAAACTTGTGGGCTTAATCCCCACTGCTTGAATCAAGAAGAATGATTAGTGCCGGCATAAATAATATAGCAGAAATCTTGATTATCTTAGAGGAGATACAAATCTTGTCAAGAATTTGACATTTTGAAAGTAAAAAATAATAATTTTTTAAAGTTTTAAGCATGCATATGGCCAAGAAGGGTACCTGTAGAATGATTCCATTCCAGGTCATTTCCAGAGAGGAATCAGCAAGAAATAAACGTGCCCGATGATTTTTCTGACATCTAGACATATCGAATATGATTGAACAAGGTTCAACTCTACAAGATAGTGCATTGAACAAGATTTTAGCTTCTCGTATCGATTGACATGCGAAAAACCATTTTGTTTATCATTTCAAGAAATGGAAGTAAAGTCCTTCATGATGAAAAAAGGGATAAAAACACCTCAAAATGAATGGATAGAAAATCTAATCCTGCAAAATTCCACAAAATCTGGCTCAATAAACATCATAAATATATATGTATTGTATATTAAGTTTATAAGTGATTTAATTCCTCCCATGTACTCTTTTTTTCTGAAAAACTCAGGGTCGACATCTATACATCGTCTCTTCCGGGCAAGTGAATGTGACTTTTCCAGCTGTGGCTCTCCGACTTTTCATCATCTTCGTCTTCCATACTATTGCCTCCAGTCATGGAAGTACCTCGAGATGATCCAGCTAACAGTAGAGGGCCCTGAGGAGAACCCGACTGGGAATTGCTTTGCTTTGAGGATTCACCATGCTGTTCATGCGACATCCACTGACCTCCAAGTACCACGGGCTGATTCGAAGAGTTGCTTGTTGTAGGTGGAACTTTTCGAGTATGAAGCCGAAATTTCTGAAATGACGAAAAGAAGAATTATAATAGTTCGAACTTCGAAGTTTTCTAGGTCTATCTGAAACCGCCCCAGGGAAGCTCCAAATAGCAGTTTTTGAGGTCTATATACAAAGGAAGGATAATAAAGAGAATTATGCTATTTCGAAATTCAAACCCCACCTGCAAATGACTCTTGACTTCATCATTTGTGAGACCATCAACTTGCATAAGATCTCTGATCTGCTTAGGAGTAGCAGCTGCAAAGAATTTAAGAATAAGTTAAGAGGCTAATTCACAAAGAATATCACATATCAAAGCCTTGCTGCATTAGTCTCAATGAGATAAACCGGTTCTTAATTTTTTCTCTCCAATCACCCCCATTTTTTATGAGATGAAATTATATATTTCCATAATATCAATTCGGATACTCTCTCGTAAATCCACTGAAGTCCAAAAAATCATTTGCAAGGAAAAAAAAAACTCAACTTCATAGAACACATATGACCAGTGTTTAGAAATTAACAAACAGAAACGAAGTAAAACTCACACTGCACTCAAATTGCACCGCATTTTCTCATTGAACCATTGAAGTTAATAACTTAGATCCAATTTAGTTAAGACCTAACCTTGTGGACCTCCAAGTTGTTGCAGGGCATCGACAAATCTCCTATGCAATTCAGGTGACCAGCATCTCCTCTGCTTCCTCTGCTGCCCCGCCCTTGAATTCAATTGACCATTAGCAGCAGAAGACGAACCTGATCCACTGCAATTAGATATCGAGTTCAAACCACAAGATTCCATATCGTCGCCCACATTCTTAATTCCAGGCATACAAAGCGAAAGCCCTGCTGCTCCAGGCAATTCATCCCTATCTTCCTTCCTCACTGTCATCCCAGGAAATTTAGAATACCCCTTGAAAGGCATAAAAGACCTTCCCACTGTTCTGTTATTACTAGACTGTAACAGTTCATCCATCAAATTGACGGGTCGATTATTTTCTTCTTCAGCTCTCTATTAACCAAAAACAGAAACAAGAACAAATCCATTACAACATATACAAAAGAGACCAGATTATATTATTAACAACTATATGTGTAAACAAATATTTTGTACCCTTCTGTTATCTTGTTTTAAGGCTTTCTCGTTGTTGCTGAGTTCAATATCTGGGCAAGGATTTTGATTATCAGAGTTCCATAGCTGCACAGAGCACATCCAATTCATTTTATCACTACTGCTAACAATTTCATCTTTTGGAACCTCAACTTTTTCATCTGAATCATCACAAATTTTCTTCAATGGTATAAATTCTTCCAATATTGGCTCAGTACTTGATTTTTTGCAATGCATTAACTCCCCCTTCATTGTCGAAATTGCTGCAATGGCAGTAATCAAAACCCAAAAATTAGCAACACCAAAACCCCATCCCAGCAATCAAAAATCTCAAAACCCAATTTCTAAAAAAATAAGAATAATAATCAAAACCCATTTCTGCACAATAAAATAGAAAATTGGCTCACCGTCGGTGAGGAGGAGCATGCAAAGAGGCAGCTCGCGTTTGAATGCATCGATCTTCTTCATTTCATCTTGGAGTCTCTTCACATTATCATCAAGCTTAGAAAGCCTTTCAGATGAGTTACTGATCAACGAAACTTCTTCGAGAAATTCACTAATCGTTTTAGGAATATAATGTTTCATCGCCGATTGTCTACAAGTCAAACTCAGTTCCGATGATTCCATTTCTTGCAGGATCTTTAATTTTCAATTAATCAATTATCCCAGTTCTCTTGTGAACCCAAAATCATAGATAAAGGAGAAACAGTGCAGATCTATATAGCCAGTGTGAATGTAATAGAGAATATTTCTCTGAAAATCAGTGGTGTTTTTAAGAGAGAGAAACGCGAAGATTCCGGGTCGTCGCATATTTCTTTTTCATATACGAAATTGCCCTTGCTTATATTTGTGTGTCATTGAATTTTCTGATTTTTTTTCTTAGATTAGATCATATTTGATGCACATTGCTGAAGAATGCATTTTAAATAGTGATTTGATAGAAAATATATAGTTAAAAAATAAAAATTTAAATTTACGTATATTATAATATCTTATTAAAGAATGTGTGATTGAAAATGAGTTTTTAAAAAAATGAATTTTTGTAAGAATGTAGGTCAAACAAGGTGTTAGTATAATATTGACAGCGAATTTAGTATGGTAAATTGAACAGAATCATATTCTAACATATATATCAAATCGTATCTGTCAAAGATGTGCATATTAAGAAAATTTCAGCTTCAGTTTCACACTCTTCTATTCCTTTTACGCAATGAAAATCTTAAGAAATTGATCGTCGAAGTATAATTTAGTTATTTTTCATAAGCCCTAGTCAATTAGAGATTTTGGGAAACAAAGTCCAAAGGGAAAAACAATTATAAATAACATAACCAATTTACTATCAAAAACTTTGACATTACCGTTTAAAAAATATGCATGTAAATTTCACATGAGAAGGTGGAAACATAAAACCGGTAGAATTGACCTTCAACCATTTATTCTCGTTGATCGTGTAAATTATTGTGCAAGACGCTGATTTCTTGAGGTAATTTTGTCTTCAATTATATTTTGATATTAGTCCTTGTTTGATATAAATTAAACTAAATTAAAATTTCATGTCGAAGTCGACAATTAATTTTAATTACACATTTCGGGTGTGTTTGAGCCATATTATTTTGGAATAGTAAATTGATAGAGAATGTGTGGTTGAAAATGAAAGAAAATTTATTGATATGATGGAAAATATTATTTTATTGAAGAATGTGTGATTGAAAATGAGTAGAAAAATAATAATGAAAATTTTAATGTGGCTCATATACAGTCTTCATTTGACTTACAACTTTTTAACCACATATTTTATTAATTTTTATTAAAATTTATTAAAAACTTAATTTTAATTTATGCCAAACAGGAGTTTAGTGACAATTTTGTAATTCAATATATTGGATTGTACACAGTACATCACACTAAAATGAGATGATAAATGTAAAATAGACATGACATTAAAGTCAAAACTAATTAGATGGAATGCATCTTTGGGGACAGCACATTGGTGCATGAATTACCACTTGTTGAACACTCTTTTTAACATAGGACCCACTAATGTAATCTTGAATTTTTTTTATTTTTTAATTCATTTAGAATTGGAATTAAAGGGTATATTTGTCATTTTATTAAGACAATATCCTCTTATCCACATTTCTTAAAATTTATTTTTTTCACACATTTTACGAAATCTACAACTTTTATCAACTCTTTTCATAATATATGTTATAAAGGGACTTTAAGATTTTTGGTCGTTCAATTACAATTCGACCAACTTTAGTCGATATTAATTTGAGATTTTTAACTTGTAATTGAATTTGAACTTAACAACTTTAGTCTTATAATGATAAATATGTTTGAAATTCCTTTGCTCTTCTGATAAAATCAAATTTGTCGAATTAATTTGATTTATTTAAAATACAGTTTGGCAAAAGATAGGACCAGCATGTGTTGGTGGTGGGCATTAGTGGAAAATCGCACCAAATAATTCTTGTAGTACAAACTTAGCTTAGAGATAAGGAATCTCGGGTTGAGGTAGGGACCCATTTTAAGTATCGGCCAAGATTTCTTTTTTCAAAATTGAGAGAGAGAGAGAGATGCCCTTTCTTCCAAATCAAAAAGGACGATATTTTACAGCCGTTAGATTCCATTACTTTGAAGAATCTCTCTCAAGTACGTTCTTATGTTCTCGTAAAAATTTTAGTTTGAATCGAAGTTAATTTTAATTATATATTTTATAAAATTATATAAAAATTATTAAAAATTTAATTTTAATTCCCGTCAAACAAAGTTGACTCAATTTTTCCGTTCTTTGAATTTTCAATTTTGCCCCCTTGTTCTTTTTTTTTTCTTGAAAAATAAAATCAACAAAGAGACGTCATTCGAAAAGTGATATATCTTATAGTGTATTATGTAGTATCTTTTTACTAAATACTAACCTTCTAGTATTATCGAAGGAATCGTGAGGGCAAAACGGTCAATTAAAATGTGTATTGGTTGATTTTCATACACTTGTAGCGGAAGCTTAAAAACAAATTTTGTCAAATCAAGAAAGGTACACGCTAGGAATTTTAAATGATTTTTTTCTAAGGAGAAAGAGTACATTAACCCCACCGCACCCCACCCCACCCCACCTTCAACTTCTTGGAGGATACTATTTCCAGTATCCAAGAAAATGGTATCTAGATTTAATGCTTCGATAGGTGTTATGGATTAATTCTCGTTTGGTACATATTAAAAGTTTCATTCTCATTCTTCTATTCATTTTTAATCACACATTCTTTAATAAAATAATATTTTTCATCATCTTAATAAATTTTTCTTATTTTTTAATCACACATTTTCCATCAATTTACTATTTCAGAATATATTCTTTCAAAATAATGTGGCTCAAACAAACACTGAGTAAATACATAAATAGTGTCAACTGTCAAAATTTATTGAACTGCACTACACTAACATTCCACTTGACATCTTGGATGATCGAATACACATATCTCGAGGGTCGGATATTATTTTATTCACTCAAGACCTACACGTAAGGTGGGGGTCGATCACCCCTTTGGTCATGCATTTTCAGACACTTCGGCATAATTCAATTTTATTTTCACGGATAATAATTATTTAATTCATTTGTCAACCCAAGTATACTTCAATATGTGTGGCTCAACTTTTATTAACACGAATAATAATTATTATTTTATTTGACCTTGCTATATACTGGAATTATTATTATTATTATGGACCTCACGAGTTAATTTTCTTGTCTTCATTTTTATCATTCTATTGTGTTCGTTTGAGAGAGCACTTCGTGAAAGATCTCGTAGCACGGTGAAAAGTTTCCAATTGGGATTTTCGCCCCCACCTAGTCTCCACCTACTTTAACACAACACCAAAAAGTGTCATTAATTATGATAAATCATGCATATATATATAATAAGTGATTAGTTTGTGATTAAACATCACAACTACCAAATCTTCTTCCTCAATTTTCCTTCGTACAGTGTGCAATTATTATATATTATGCCATCGAAGAGTATCGGAATAAGTTATCATTGAGCTTTTTTCTGTTCGAAATTACTCGATGAATTTCATTTTCTTTCATTTTAAACCTTTTGGTTGGTTGAGCTAACGAAAATATTGTCGTGATTAATAGAAACAATAACTAGAAATTAAAAGTCTCTCGCTGCTTTATGTTTATCTTCCAATTTGGAAATATGCCGTGGTTTCAAATACATTTGTACAAAGGAACTGAAAAAAGGAAAAAAATAAAAATAAAAAATGAAAGAATGGATGCCGACAATTCTTCATGGCATGTCATCACTTCCATTAATTCAGCATATGAACGTAGACAAACTGCCCAAATTGAAACAATTTGAATATTTCTTAGAATCGGAAAAATAAAAATAAAAATCACTTTTACACAAAACGCTAAATCAAAAGTAACCAACAAGTGACTTCTCGATAGAAATAATTGGTGCTCACATGTTAAATTAGTCAGTGAACATTGAAAAGTAACACTAGTTTTGAAACATCAACCGAGATAATTGTTACTTCACATGACAAACGTACTAAGTACCAACAAACAAGTCCTAGATTCTAATCCTTTTACTTCCAAATTATCCAAGAAAAATTTAAAAGGATTTCTTTCTTTCAATTTTTTGGTTCACGAGATTCAATGAAAGTTTGTCGTTCATTCATTTGAACCAACGCATTTGTGGGCCAACAATTCACAATTTTGGATCCAAGTAAAGGATATTATTTATAAAATAGTAACAACAAAGGCATCTTTCACGTGATGACAAGTCCATTGTTCATGGCATTTATGTGACCATTCTCATTAGGGTATCTTTTTTCATCTTTTTGTTCCATTATTTCTCCACCTGCAAAAATCGAATCTTTATTTTCTTGTTGTGCCCTTTTCAAGGGCATTCTCGTCATTTCATGGTATTTTGTCTACTCTGTTGGGTGGACATTATTGTTGGCTTAGGTTTGAGGCCTTCCATGAATTGCTCTACTTGTCCCCCTTATTACGAGTTAGGATCATTTTTTTCTTTGTGCTTTTAGATCTCTCCACTTCAATGTTTTAGATCTTGTTCAACAAGACTGCCTGCCCATGCTTGAGAAATTCAATTCGACTTTGCAAAATAGGTTGGTTGGTGTAAGATGGGGGTTAATTCCGATTTACTAGTGGCTCGAAAAGAAGAAGTTTCTATGTGATCACTAAATTTAAAAACTACTCCCGTTAATCACTTAACTTTGAAAATGTTATTCCATTCATCATTGCGTAAACGACGCTTGCAAAATTGGAAGTATTTGATGATGTTGAGAGCATGAATTTGCATGCGTGTGACCCTTTTTTATTTACAAATTGTCCAATGCGTATTTGGGTATTTTTTTTAATTACTTTTGAATGCGTTATTTTATCCAAATGAGTTTTTCGAAATCTGAATTTAACAAGCTTTATGAGCTGAATTATTATAATTTCTAATTAATTATAACGTGATTTATGTAAAATTTTGATTTATAGTTTTCAAATTGTGCCACATATAGACATGTTATCAAATCATTTCAATTTTGCAATCATCATTTACACGGTAATGTATGAGGTACCAATTTTCATAATTAAGTGACTAACGAAGGCAGATTTTAAGTTTAACGACCCCGTGAGAACTTTAAAAAAAGAACACACTATTAAGTGTTTGTAAAATACGGTTGATGTAAGATAAGAATATACAGCATTAAATGTTTGTTTAGTAAGCTTTTGAGAT
The DNA here is from genome assembly GCA_903798255.1 of Fraxinus quadrangulata. Taxonomy (NCBI): domain Eukaryota; kingdom Viridiplantae; phylum Streptophyta; class Magnoliopsida; order Lamiales; family Oleaceae; genus Fraxinus; species Fraxinus quadrangulata. Next base: position 160,532 of record CAIGRB010128334.1, on the reverse strand, counting down.
GTCAAAAGTTGTTTGTGAATCAAGAAGTTAGTTTTGAGTCTGTCTGAATAATTTTTTAAAATTTTTGGAAGAATTTTAAGAGGAATATAACATTATCCATGGTGACTTCCTCAAGATTTTCGTGTCATTTTGATTCGTTGAATACTACTCGGTTTCAAATCTCGACGGTTGCAATCCGATCCAATAGAATATAGATCGTACTAAGTTTAAAACAAAAATACTTATTCCCTTCGTCCCATAAAGATAGTCATATTTTTATTTTTCTCGTTTGTCCCAAATTATAGTCTTTTTTCTTATTTGAGAGTGTAGTTAATATATTAGTTTCATAATATGTCCATATTTAATGTGTTTTGTTATTGCAAATATAAATCATTACATTATTCAATTGTAGATGGAACAATAAATTAAAAATAAAAAAAATCATTTCATCTTTCATGACATTTATTCATTTGTATTTGTATTGAATGACTTTAGAATGTTAATTATCTTGATTCTTGCATTAAATAATGACTAGTACCAAGAATAATTTAATTATCTTAAATATTGATTGCATTAATGTAGTGGTATATTATGAAAAATAATAGTAAAATTTATTATTTCAATTATATTAAGGGGGTGTTTGGTGGGGATTACAATTATATTTTAGTAGATTTTAATAGAAAATTTTGAAATGTGTGATTAAAAAGTTGTGTGACCCATGAAAGATGTTGTTAATATTGATTGTTTGATTTAGATTAAAATTTGATTTTAATTTGTACCAAACAAGCTCTAACTAAATTTTCTTAATCTGTGTGGAAAAAAAAATATGAATATCTTTATGGGATCGTGGGAGTATTATGTATTTATTTTTTGTTTTCAATTAATTGTCGCTCATGAAAATGGGTATTGATTATCTAGTCAAGCGAACATAATTCTCTTTTGGACAAACAGAAAACTCGTGGTGGTTTACCAAAACGGTCAAAAAAAGATAAGAAGGAATGGTGGTACATACAACGTTGTGGGCCATGAAAACGTGGCAACTGTCGGCTAAGGAGTAAGTGGAATCAGTTCGCCGCATATGAACGGCGGTGCTTTTAAGCATGCCTATTTTTCTGGGTCCCACCACGTCAAGATTCCTTGTTGACATTTCAGGTTAATTAAACTAGAGGTCACTGAGCTTTTACCCTAGTTGCAATCGGGTCATTAAACTTCAATTTAAAGCAATCAAGCTATTAAACTCTGATTCAAAAGCAATCAGTCACTCGTTTGGGATTCCTTTAGGCATGCTTGAGTTCGTTGACATATTCGTTAAAACTAATGAAATATCAATGTGTCCATCGTAATTACTATAATTACATTCGAAGTCGTTATACATCACCTTCGTCACAATCAAGCCATTGAACTTTCACCCTAATTTCAATTGAGTCGTTGAACTTTAACCGATGTTATAGTGTCAATTCACTTTAGTAACTAACGAGTCAAAAAATACTTTATGGACCAACTTCAAATTTTGCACAAACTTTAGTGTCCATTTGTGAAATTAACTTGTGTTAAACCGACAATGATTACAAAATTCATATCATAGCATATTTGAATAAAGGAAGTGCATCTACCATATAGGTTGAAGTGAGGAAAAATTTAAGAAATGATGTGAAAAAAAAAACCGATGTGGAGTGGAGGTTTTGTAAAAGTTGGCGACGTTTTCAAATTCACATTGAAGATGATTGTTTATTTTAAAATCTTCAATGTTGACAATCACTAAGGAATTTCATATCGATTTTTATTTTTTATTTTTTTCAATCATTGTCTAATAGATTTCTCAAATTACTTTACGAGTCTTGTTACTACAACATATTATTTTGTGTTTTAATTTTTCGAAGAAACTATGTTGACATTTTGAACCAATTACCTTTTTCTTTTCATTTAATTTAAGTTATTTACTACTTATAAGATCCACAAAATCATCGATTTAAATCCACGTAGACCTATCGACGATTTCAATTTTGACACATACCAATCCATTTCAAAATGATTTAATTTAAGTTTCACTTATTTAAAAATCATTTAAAATCGATCCGAACCATAATATTATATTTATTTTAAAAATTAACGTCGAGAATTTTAAATCTTACCCACTTAATTTTAAGAATTACGGTGAAGTAAAGATGAATTTTATGCTTAACAAATATTTGATTATAATTATTTAAATATAATATTTTTAGCCTTTAACAAAACCATTTAACTATATTTCTTAATTTCTGATTGCTAGAGAAGCTTAAGATATGGAGATATAAGATACAGATAAAGAGATTGATGATGGAAAAATAGGTTACAAACTTGGCACAAGCTATAGATTTTGTGAACCCATCAAATTGCCATTTTCCGATTTAATTCACGAAGGAAAAAAATTATAGAGAAGATGGCTAGACAAGGAAACCGAAAAGGGATAATTTTTATAGATGAAAAAAAGTTGCGGAAGTACAATTTCTCCAATTATCCAAGATGTTTCGAAAAGAATATATACACAACCCTTCAATACTCGAGGTTTAGTAGTTAACTGCAAATTCTCGACCTTGATATCAAATGCCCCTACCTTACCATCCAACTATTCGAGTGTATGCTAGAGCAGACCAAACATAATGCGAACAAAATTCACGTCCCCTCTAGAAACGAAAAGGAAACTAACCTTTTATACTTTGCCAGATCACCTTTGTGTTTTGACGAAATGCACAGTCAGTAGCTTTGAAACACCGAATCCATGAAAGGAATCCACCTTGAAGAGTTCTTTTAGCTTCTCATCACATAAAACCGTTCTCTTATCAGACGGATCCTGGAAAAGAAATACACAAAATAAATCCGAGTTTTGATTATAGTTTGTGTCAGTCCATGCACAAAATGCTCATCAAGATTCAAAAGCTCGATGAGATACATATGTACTAGAGCATTATCGTATGTCGTGAATGTAAGAACCACATAATATCCTACTAACAGGGGAAATAAAATAAGGTATACATGAATTGATTTTGGATATCTGGGCAGCACTGTTGCAATAACAATGAAGCGACCAAGATGAGCGAAAAACCTGAAGTTCATTTTCTTTTATGTATTGCCACATTTTCTTGACAACATGAGCTCGGGATAACTCGTTTTCACCAGTACCGAAGAAGTTCACCAGAGCATCTGAGAGTGGAAGTGGTGCAGTTAAACCAGAACCTCCCCCTTTTCGCGGTTTCTCTTTCCTCTTCGGCTGATCCAACTCTGAACAGTTACAAGCATTTAAGTATGTTTTGTCAGAAACTGATTTAAATGTCAAAAAAAAAAAAATTATAGGAAAGAGTTCAATTATTTTTTGGATATTTGTTGTGTCACCTTCTTCTCTGGCCTCACGTTGTCTTTCCTTCTGTGAAGATTTGACTGGTGTAGCTGCATCATTGAGAAAGTCACAAATATTTCGGCATGAAAGAAATATACATCAGAATTCATGGAAGAATGTTCACAAAGTAGGCCGCCGTGCTTTTGGCATTGCTTAATATCAAGATTTCAAATTGTTCAAGGCAACAAACCTATCGAGAGGTTACTATCTGTTGAAAAGATATAATATTCTCCTCGACCACCATAAAGGATCTATGCGAACAAGGACACATTTCTGATCTCTTCAAATAAAAATAAAAAATTCTTCCTTAGCTTCTTCAGAATTCAGAAATACCTAGGTCATTTCTCTATTATTCACATTTATAATTTGCAAACAACTCTACCATTTTAAATCCAGTAATATCAAGATAAGAAAGAAAGAGAGAACCTAGTGGTGGTGGATAAATTATTTGCCAAAAAACACAGTATAACCTCTATCATATAATAAAATTTTCCAGTTCCAACCTCGTTAATTTATAGAGGTTTTACTGCATAATGCTGAACCATATAGAAATTGACTGCATACACGATACCTTCTGCTTCATCTAGGGGCCAAATGTGCTTGGACAATGCTTTATTCATTTGAAACATATCAATAGAGCGAACACGAAAAATTGCATGCAAAGCTTCATCACACAAGATTTTTCTCTTGTTCTTTGGGTTCTGTAAGTTCTTCTCCCGAATATATACCCAAAGTTTCTTGACAACCTAGGACAAACAAGATAAAGTTAGAAAAATGTATCTCTACTTAATCCTGTTGCACGTGGCTAGATAACAGCAATGAGAAAATACAATAAATGATATATTCATTATGTACCTCGGTTCTGGCTAGCTCCGGCACCCCAAGGAGTTCCTGCAGTTGTGGAGAAAGGGCACATGGTTTAGCAAAGCCCCCTCTTTTCTTTACATCTTTATCCATCTCATTAGACCTACTTGATAAAATTCAAAGAATATGCAAAGAAAATTAGAAAAATACCAATAAAAAGTTTTGAAAACAGCATTTCAGCATTGACAAAATTCACCATTGAAAGAGGATAAAATCAGCATTAGCAATTACACAAGAAAAATGCTAACTTATCAAGATTGCTCCTTCTTGACCGTACATTTCACAAGTACATCTAAGTCATAGGGCCAACTGGGTCTCACGGCACCTGAACCTCACACTGGAGTTAAAGACTGCAGTGTCAACTGCTAATGTTCTCAGCATTTCGAACCTTTGTAAGGAAAAATGTTAAAAGAATTTTTGCCACATGCTTCCTAATATTCTTTTTTCCTTCTCTGTTTGTCTTTTGACCAAAACTTTTAAACCTTTCAACTGACTGGCAGTTCATTAAATTGAGAAATATGATCATGGATGATCCCTGATTTAAAAAAGTGATCCTCAAGGTGGATACTAATTGAAAGTCAAGTTGACTCAATGCAGTTCAAATAATCTAAGGGAGTTGCGTCAACCTCGAGCACCCTGCTTTCAAGATTTTGTAAAGTTTGAACAACAATTTTAGAACTGGATTCTTGAACACGTTGTAACAAGAATCAACAAGGTATTTCACTCCAGCGTGTATAGAGTCGACAATGGAGTTAAAGACTGCAGTGTCAACTGCTAATGTTCTCAGCATTTCGAACCTTTGTAAGGAAAAATGTTAAAAGAATTTTTGCCACGTGCTTCCTAATATTCTTTTTTCCTTTTCTCTGTTTGTCTTTTGACCAAAACTTTTAAACCTTTCAACTGACTGGCAGTTCATTAAATTGAGAAATATGATCATGGATGATCCCTGATTTAAAAAAGTGATCCTCAAGGTGGATACTAATTGAAAGTCAAGTTGACTCAATGCAGTTCAAATAATCTAAGGGAGTTGCGTCAACCTCGAGCACCCTGCTTTCAAGATTTTGTAAAGTTTGAACAACAATTTTAACTGGATTCTTAAACACGTGTAACAAGAATCAACAAGGTATTTCACTCCAGCGTGTATAGAGTCGACAATGATACCCTAAAAATAATTCAAATAAACAATAGCAATAAAACCTCCTCTCCAGAAAAGGGAAGAACAAAACAAAGGTGGGAAATAAAGAAAAAGAAAAACCAGTGAGATGAATTGTTACCCAAGGCACTAGCCATTCTTTTTTGTGTTTCTATCTGCTAGTTCGTAATCTTCTAGTGAACTTCACAGCAAACTAGTTATGTACAATCATGCACACGAGTGAGAGTGACATTGTGATGTCAAAATGAATTTTCCACATTCTACCACAATTGGAACAGTGGTCAAGATTAACTGTTAAAAGCAACACAAGCAAAATTAATTTAACCCTTTTCCTGCAAACCTTTTGGTGATATAGTGAAAAATAAAAATAAAAATAATATTACAACCCTAAAGATATGAGAAAAGATGGAATTTTTCTGTAATATTAATTCTCCCATTGGCCAAACTGCATTCATTGTGCATGTGATATACCACTGATATGAATAATTTGCAACATGCTAAGTTGAAACGATCCGGGTCTCATTACCCAAGCTATTACTTTAAGTACCGTCCGCTTTGGATGAGCATGTACCCACTTACCCCCTCACGGAATTCTATCGCGTTCCCAAGATTCGAACCCAAGACCTCTGTCTAATGAGAGACTTAAGTTAAATCATGATACTAATTGAACAAGTGTAACGACCCGGGTCTCTATACCCAAGCCGTTAGCTTACGTACTGTCCGCTTTAGGTGGGCCTATGTCCCTTACCTCCTCACGACTTTCTATCGCGTCCTCTAAAATTCGAATTCAAGACCTCTGCAGAGACTTAAGTTGAATACTGGTATCAAGACTCGGGTCGTTACAAGCTCTTTTTTTGTAACGACCCGAGTCTATATATCCAAGCCGTTATATCATACGTACTGTCCGCTTTGCGTGAGTCTATATTAAAAAACAATCAATCGTGCAATAAATAAGCAATTAGACCACTCAAAATTAAAACAATAGTGTTCAAAACAAGGCAAGTACGACATAAATAACACCCTTCGTCCTTGCAAAAAAAAAAAAACCAAAAACAAAAACAAAAAAAAAATGAGAGAGAGAGAGAGTAAGAAATTTGGAGAAAGGTAAAAAAGAGCATAACAAGATAGATTTTTATTTAATAAATATAATTGCTACTAATTTCCAATCGATAAGTTGCCAGAAAAACCGTAAATAAATTTAAAAATCAAGAAAAACTCACTTCTTATTGTTATTGCTACTGTCTTCATCAGTCTCTTCCTCTTCCTCTTCCTTTTCTTCTTCTTGAGAATTTTCATCTTCTTGGTCCCCTCCATTCTCGTTAGCCGTTTCTTCTCCTTGTTCTTCTTCTGGTTCTTTGTTTTGAGAAACATAAACCAGAATTCATGGAAGTGTTAAACCAGCAGTACACAAAATTTGGCAACAGAACATTTTTGGCTAAGCTTAAAATGGTAAAAGTTACTTCTAAGTGACAATTTGTTTCCAAACATGTTTAAATAATTACCCTCTCCTTATTTTAAATGAAAAAAAATTACTTAGCCCTGTTTGGAATAGCTAAAATTCAAAATTTTAGTAAATTTTGATAAAAGTTGATAAAATATGTGATAAAAAATTAAAAAAAGTTGTAATGTATTGTTAAAATTAATTGTTGACTTTACTTTAGGATGTGTTTGATTTTAGTTTTATTTTCCATGAAAAATTTCATTTTCTACCCAAGTTTCAACTTTTGGAGGGTTTGATTGGTCCTTTTTTTCATGGAAAATATTTTCCAAAAGTTAGGTTTTCTTCAAAAACAAGGAAAACATTTTCTGTATGGGGGATATGTTTTTATTTTCTAGGCAATTCAAACTTTTCAAAACTCAATTTTATGGAAAAGTACAACATTTTCTAAGTTGAAAATTAAGCTAATAAAATACATTTAATTGACAATTTCCATACTTGTAATCAAATACACCCTTAGATTTTTATCAAATTTTAAGTCGGACAAAACATGGGCTTATTCTGAAAGTAACTCTTAATTGGCCAAATTACAAACTTGCTTATTTTCAACTTTAACCAATAAAAATTTATTTTACTTCAATATTTACTTATAAATAAACATTTCAAGCTCTGCAACATTGCTTGACAATACACAATACCTTGGGCTTCATCTAGGGGCCAAATGTGCTTGCTCAATGCTTTATTCATTTTGAACATATCTATACTACGAACACGAAAAATTCCATGCAAACGTTCATCGCATAAGATTTTTCTCCTGTCCTTTGGGTTTTGCAAGTTCTTCTCCCGGATATATGCCCAAATTTTCTTAACAACCTAGAAGGACGAACGAGATAATGTTAGAAAAGGTACCTCTATTCTATCATATTTGACATGGCAAAGATAACCACTAAAAGAAATACAATCAATGAGCATGTTTGGTAATGCTTAGAAGTTACTTTTTGAGAAAGTAATAACTTCAAAAATAATGTTCGGTAGAATAAATAACTTAGAAGTAAGTTTGAACTAATATTAACCACCACAAATGCTCATAATCATGACATACCTCGGTTCTGGCTAGCTCTGAAACCCCAAACAATTCCTGCAGTTGCGGAGAAAGGGCACATGGTTTAGTAAAACCCCGTCCATTTTTCTTTACACTTTTATCCATCTGGTTAGACCTACTCGATAAAATTGATAGAATATGCACAGAAAATTAAATAAAAACATACCGGTAAAACATCAAAAAACAGCAACTGAGCCTTGACAGATTCAAACAGCAGTAAAACTCATTTTTGTGGACAAAATTAAAAATTTCTAATCTAATTAAATCAACATCAGCAATTGCATAAGAGAAATGCTCTTATCATTCATAGCAGAGTTAGATTGCATGCAAAACTGCCAATGTTCTTAGCATTTCTATATTACCTTCATAAAGCAGAATGTTAAAAGAATTTTTATCCCTTAAATGCTTCCTAGTATTCTTTATTTTCTTTTCTGGGTTTTTCACTGAACCAAAAATTTAGGTATACGGTACAAGGTATAATCATGCACAGAGTAAAAGTGACATTGCGATGCCACGGTGAATTTCCCACAATTGGAACAAACATCAGAAGTTAAAAAAATTAAAATCATTAACCCTTTCGGGAAAATAGTGAAAAGAGAAGAAATAAGATTTTTCTCTATTATAAATTCCCCAATTTTACCATGGACTTAACTGTTCAAAATAACAACAACAAAATTAATTTAACCATTTTGGAGAAAATAGTGTTTTTTTTTTTTTTTAACCCAACCTAAAGAAACAAGAAAAGATGGGATTTTTTGTATTGTTCCTTCCACGTTTCTGAGATAAATAATTTCCCAATTCATGAAACAAATAAGCAATTAATCGAAATTTAAAACAATATGAAGGTTCAAAATAAAACAAACATTAACTAGCACCATTCGCCATGCAAAAACCAAAAATTGATACATGCCAAATATGAACAAGAAAATATTGAGTTTTTTCAGAATATATTTCCCCAAAATTTCCCAATGAATAAATTCTCTATTAATCAATTAAAAATCAAGAAAATTTCACCTATCTTTACTGCTTCTGTCTTTATCGCTCTCTTCCATTTCCTCTTCTTCAGAGTTTTCATCGTTTCCATTCTCATTTTCCTCTTCTTGTTCTTCTTCTGGTGCGTTGTTTTGACATTCTCTTAATTCATGAAGGAAAATGTCTATTTGTTCTCTAATGAAGTGCCTGCGTTCACGCAATTCAATTGAGAACTCCTCCTCGAGGCGACGGCGTACGCCACCTGCGGTGGTGGTGTTCAGGTCGGAGCCCCGAATAATTTCCCGGATCCGACCCACTAGTTCAGAATCCGACACCATTTTTATTCGCTCTTTGATCTTCAAGAAACCGTTTCTGTAAGCTGGTTGCACTGAATTGATTAATCCGAGAAGAAGAAACAGAGGGTCACAGGAATGTAATTCAGAGCAAGGACGTAAAAGTAAGCTTAAATTCAATTTTACCCCTCAAACTATCACTTATTAACATGTTGATCCTTAAAAACTTTTAATTGTGCAACTTCTACTTCTTTATCAGGCTATTTTACACGGACGGTCCCCAATTTGAAATAGGTTAATTAGGCGCATCTACAGTTTGAAGAAAAATACAATTTTGTGAAATATATTGTAATACGAGAGCAGCATTGTTTCACCCACATACATCAACAACGTACATCAATTGCGAACTTGCAAAGGACAGGCAGGTCACTTGATTACCTCCCTTTGGATGTTTTTTATTACGATACCGTGCTTGACAATGTTGCTACGAAATGCCTTTAAACTATATGCATATTCCTGTGAGCATTGTGCGACTGTTGTTGCTAAACAAGAGAGAATTATCTGTTCCCATGGTCACCACTCAGGGGTGCCTAGTGACCAATATCAGTGGAGCATAGAAGGCCATCTATCAATTTCAAGGCCTTTATTATCAACAAATCCAACCGAATTTGTAGGATTTCAAAGCATTGAGGGTGTTGTAATTAATGCATATTTATGGCAAGATCTATTATTTAATTGAATTAATGTTCTAATAAATTAAATAATAGAATTCGTAGATTTAAGTTCTGGTAATTTGTTAATCACAAGAAGTTGTGATTGTGAGATACAAATTACACATGACTAAATCTTAAATCGTCTGTGCTTGTATGTAATAACGAGATATAAATATCGTTATTACGGATATGTCATCACGTGTGGCATTTCTTATTTGTGAAGTAAGTAGCTGATCTCACAAGTTATAGTGTGGTGATACTTAAATGAACACGTGAATGTTTTGTTATAGAACAAATATTGGAGACCCACTGGAAGAGATTCCACATGGATAACTATCTAAGTGCCGTAGTTAATCTCTAACGTTTAGTAGTTGAATTGATCATTTGATTTGAAGTCATCATTGTGTCTTACATGAGAAAAATCATATTTTGGTGATTTTGGATGTTGCTCTGTCAAGGGTCGCTAATACGGTATCGTTCGGGTATGTTAAGAATCATATGAAGATTGTGAATGATCAATAGATGATTGGTCACTCTTAGATAGTAAGAGATTATGATTTACATTTCATTCAATTAAGTTGATAATCAAATCATTGGCCAATGTATACTCATAAGTCGAAAATGAGTATTTGACTTACATCAACTTAATGGTGGGATGAAAGATATGATCGATAAATTGAGATTGACACATATCCATATTTAGTAATTGATCGGATCATATTAACGAAGAGATTATAGTTTCACGGTATCAAATTTGATTTTGTCATACCACGTGATATTTTTCCTCACACGTATTGCTCAACACTTTGCTAGATGTCAATTTGGGACGACACATGTGAATTAATGATAAATTAAAAAGGGATATTTTAATTTATCAATTTTGATTAGATCAAAATAATAATTCACGTTATTAGATATCGTGATCGGGAATCTGATGTGTCACACACAAAATGAGAACCAGAAAAATGAGATTCGTCAATTAATTAATTAACAAATGTTGTACAATTAATTAATTGAGTTGCTCGCTAATATGTCAGAATTAATTAATTAATTGGATTAATTAATTCATGGATCAAATTTAATTAATTGAATTAATTAAATATTAGACCGGGCTAAACTTTAGAGACGGGTCATGCCGTTTGGACTTGTATTAATAAGTCATTAGGATTAAAAAAAAAGTGAATAGAATATAATTCATTATCTTACTAGCACAAGAAAGATGAAACCTTAATTCTCTTATTCTTGTTTTCTGTGTGGATTTTCATTGGAGGCTGGACAATGGGACAGTTGTGGATTGTAGATCGTGATTATTCGTGTTCCCAAATCAACAAAGGAGTTTACAGAATCTACAAAATATACAATTTCTATCCCAGTTTTTATCTAAATACAAAACAGATCCATAGTGAGAGTTGAAAAATAATTGATTTTCCGCTGTACATGTTAAGTAAATTCTCAACACGTGTTGTCTTAGGTAAAAATCTCCTCTGGGTTCTCGTGCAGCATCGAGGATGCCAAATTGCCAATGGAAATGAACATGGTCTCTATGGATGCGCACGATATGTTGGACTTCCTCCACGACAAATTCCGAGAAGTGAAGGTGATCGACATTTCTGGTAATTAATCGTGTAGTTTCTTTCATCTAATTGTCTTTTATTTTCCCTAATTTCTGTTTTGCATTACTAAAGATAATGCATAAATACAGTTTAAGCCTCAATTCTATAGTTTCTATTGACCTCAAAATTTTTTGTTCCTTCATGGCAATCGATCTTTGCCACGTTCATGCCTACTGGTATGTTACTTATACATGCCGATATACACAATTAGGTACCAAGATCACCATATTAAGAAAAAATGTTCGTGATTAGTACTTCAACGATCAAGTCAATTGTCGAGACAAGTAAGTATTAAAAATTTCATACGCTTACCTTTACATATGGCTATTTATAAGGAAAGAATTCACATAGATTAGGTTGAGATGTCGAAGCCTTCGTCTACGTGTCATTCGCTCAATGGTTGGAGAAATAAGGTTCTTATGATTTTGTTTCCTTCTTGAAATGAATTATCTTGTAGAGATTGATTCCTTTTTATATCTTCATGGATCTCAAAAAGTCCTGCCCAGGTATTTAGGACTCGATAGGACAATTTTCTGTAGAATACATCCTCTTGAGATATGACCAATTGTTCCTCATCTTCGTGAGAGCGTTCCAAGTTCGATCTATTCTTGATTATAGGACAAATCATATGTCGGATATGACTGCGAAGATTCATAAGCTACTATAATGCACGAAGATATATATACTTTAGGCTTATAATATATTAAGCCTCTGTTTGTTTCCACTAAAAATAAAAATTCTTACCGTTGCTACAGTAAAAAGAGCTGCAATTGTTGACCTCTTTCTCTTATAGTGGGCCCCAGTGCTTTGGAAAAAGGGTAAAAAAAAATTTCAATTTTTAGGCTAAAACAATGGGAAACAAACAGGGCCTAAACAAAAAATTTGTGGAAAACGATGTTTATTGACAAGTACACGTAGTTAAGAATTGTTTCGTGCTTGTTCTATTATGATTTTCTTTTAAAAAAAAAAAAAGCATGTATTTATTTTATTTTATTTTTATTTTGTACCTGTACATCAAAATTGTACGTAAAGATTTACATAATATGATGTGGAGAAAAATTGACTGTATTTTAAATTGATAAATGATAAAGTACCATGCAGTTTTTATTTTTATATTGCTCAAATATTAATTTTCACTTTAAAATGATAAAAAAGTGAAATATGTTATAAAAATTAGACCCCTCCAATCAACCAATGACAATTTTCAAATATTGTAAATTCAAAAGTAATAAGAACTATGGTTAGTACATGATTAAATATGACGGATATTAATTTACGCTAGTCTCAATAAAACAAACATGAATGACAATCCAATACTATGAGTTACTATAAAAGGGCGCTTAGGGTTTGTTTAAGCATTTTGAAAAGTGGTGATTATTATTAATTGATAAAAAATAAATTTTTATAGAACTAAATTATTGTAGTTTTGAATTTATGCTATTATTTTACCGTCAAACGGTTAGTTTGACCACAAAACCTCCCTAGTTAATCACATGCCCGCGCACAGCCGTGACCGCCGACCCCTCCGCTGTCAGCACCAATTTCTTCCGCTTATCGGGAGCCTTGGAAGAGCACGTCTATTGGTATCGCAATTTCAATTTCTTGATTTGAAGTTATTGGCTTCATTTCAATTCCTTGAAAAAGAATCTTAAAATCAAACTTTAGGGCTTATTTTATGAATTGGGATTTAAATTTTTAGCCTTTCGTGATCAACGGTAGCGCTGGGTATAATGGCCAATGACACTTCAGAATCTCAATCTCAATCTCCTTCCGGTAAATTTCTCTCCACTCTTCGAAGAAAAATCATTCTTTTTCGGATTTAGAGATTCTTGTATCTGGTTTATATTTTAACTGATTTTTGGTTTCTTGATTTTATTGCAAGACTTGAATGGAGGGAATAAGGTAACCAAAGACAAAACTATGGCCGATGAGTACAACCTCGATACTGCAGAAAATCTCGCAAATGAGGCAATGGTAGAGTACTTATTGTTTGTGCCGTGAGGGTGTTTTTATTTGTTTTTCACTTTCACTTTTGTTTTTGGTTTGTTATAACTTAGCTTATTGTGTATGTATATTTTTCTTCCTCAGCGTTTGCCGATCACAGAGGCGATGCCAACATACGAACAACTTCTCACCACATTCCCCACTGCAGTAAGCCCCTCAACTGGACATACATGCCTTTCTTTGTCACAACTGTTTAAAATCATATTGTGATTATGGTTTTTCCACTTCCATAGAATTTTTGACAGGCACATTCATTGAAAATTATGAAAACAAACTTGCTTTGCTGGCTATAGTCGTGTACTTTTGATATATTAACAAGTCAAGATCAATGATGTGAGAATATATGTTTGTTCATCGAACAATACTCGTATGGCACATGTATCATTATCCCTTACTTCAAACTTGAATTCCTACCAGCATTAGTATTTGTTGCATTTGATGGGGTATAATATTTTGATCTTTTTGCCTCCCTGGGTTTCTTTGTTCATTGAAAGTCAAAAGAACCTTAGACAAACCTGTTATTTTTGTTAGAATACTATTAATCAGAAAAGTATGACTTTAGAATAGGCTCAGTGGCTTACTGGGCGTGATAATCATTTTTCATACATCATTAGATAATGCCCATGTTCCCCAGACTCTACATTTTAGAGGAAATATCCATGCCGGAAGCACTCGACAAGGATAAGGGTATAGGATCCATCAAATCAAAGTGGATCCTTCATATCGTATTGAATTGATGCCCAAATTTGTATTTAACATTACAAGACTTCAAATGAATTTCAAATTAAGTATAACAATTTGCAATTTAATTTGTTAGATATTTAAAGTTAAATATATAATATATATACCTAAAAATGCATCTAAAATGATCTGTATATAAATTTGTAAAGTAATTTTAAGTTTGTGAAATGTATCCAAGTACTCATGTCTAAATTTTGGATCCTTTTTAGCTATATATTCGTACCTTAAATTTTACAAAAAAATGGAATCAGTTCCTAGTACCTTTATCGAATACCCACACCCAAGTCCAAGCAACATAGGAAAATATGTAGCTTCTTGCTATGTTTCATTATAACTCAAGCATCTTAATTATAAGTGTTTGGCCTAACTCATTAAAGGACTTTTCAGTGAAGCTCCAGTATTATTCCATTACCTATTTGGCTATTTCTCTTAAAAATTACGCTGTCATGAAAAATGTATTGACTTTCTCTTGGATAATGTTCTTTTGTGTATTTCTACTTCTGAATCTACCTTATTTCTTGTGTAGGCAAGATACTGGAAACAGTATGTTGAAGCATTCATGGCTATAAACAATGATGATGCAACAAGACAAATATTTAGCCGCTGCTTGTTGAATTGTTTACAAGTTCCTCTTTGGTACACTTTCTTCATTGCCTGATTCTTTTTTAGTTCAGTTTGGGCTCTGGGAGGGAGCAGGTTTTCGGTAAACTAATAGCATTGTATTTTCTACGAGTCATACAATATTTATTTCAACCGTTCTTTTTGGTCGCAAGTGTCTAATCTGCCTCTTTGTTGCTATCTCTTGCAGGCGCAAGCTAAATTTATATGCGTGGTTTGTTCGTCATGCATTATATTCTGTTAAAATATCATTCCATTTTTTTTTTCAATTGCAGGCGATGTTACATCCGCTTCATTAGGAAAGTAAATGATAAGAAGGGAATAGAGGGTCAGGTGGAGACTAAGAAAGCTTTTGATTTCATGCTTAACTATGTTGGTAAGTTATATTCTCAATAGTCCTAGAATGGTCATTGTTAAGTCCATTCTTACAACTTACTGTGGTAAATATTCCCCTTGATAAAAGATCTGGCTGGCTTATGACGTGACTTGTAAAGTAATCTTGATCCGAGTTGCATATTATAATCTTGTGGTTTTCTTTTGGTTGTGGTTATGGAGATGATTAGTAGTGCTGTAGATGAACTGAGATTCAAACAGACCTATTTGTATATCTTTGTCCACTTGTTTATGGGGGGTTTTAATCCATATTCATGTGGTACTGAGACTAAAATTTTTGTTCATTAACAGTCATTGAAGAAATGAGCTAGCTGATAATTCTGTTTCTTTTGTTCTGTTCTTAGATAATATACATAATTATATATAGTAGATTGTTTTAGTGGTGTTTAGGGTGGCACCTCCTTGTTGTCCATGTAATGAAATTTTTACTGTTCAAAAAAAAGTGTGCTTCAAATATAAATTGTTCTCCTGGACCTCTGGGAATTATCCTGTTTGGTGAATTTACGGTATCATGACTCTATAGTTTTTCACCTTTACTTTGAAATTTAATCAAACTGTTCTAATTATAATTATTTTTACTTGGTGCTAACAGGTGAGGACATTGCATCTGGTCCTGTGTGGATCGAGTATATTGCATTTTTGAAAACTATGCCGGTTTGATTCTACTCTACATGCATAAACAACCATGTTAACTGCTCCTATGTTTAATTTAGTATTTCTGTTTAATGCTCTTATAAGAGATGCTGCTGCAGGCCCAAACCACACTAGAAGAATCACAAAGAATGACTGCCATTCGGAAGGCATACCAAAGGGCCATCGTTACTCCGACCCATCACGTTGAACAACTTTGGAAGGACTATGAAAATTTTGAGAATTCGGTTAGCCGTGCTCTGGTAAGACTGCATATGGACTCAATTTAACCGGTTTGTTTGACATTTTATGCTGGACTGTATTTTTTAAACTTGTGTCAAGATTCATGTCAATAAGTTTGAAACACTTGTTATGTAGGCCTGCAAAACACAACTTTTGTATTGACTTTTATTTTTTGAAATGGCTTCAATCTTTTTGTATTAGTTGGTAATTTTCTTTTGCTTTCGAGTAACATGTGTCTTGCACAATGTCTTAAGAAGTGATTAGCATAGCTTGATTGTAAGTCTGATGGCTTCTATCTGCATTTGGAAATTATTGGAGATAAATTTTGCCAGCTAACTTCGCCACTTCTGACTTACTGTTATGTTACTATGTATACAGGGAAGTTCATTGGATGAATATCTAGTTTGATTCCTCATGACTGGATATTATTTATGCAACGATTAGTTTTTTTTGCTTAATTGTGTGTTGGACTTCTTTAGCGTCTAGTATTCTTTTTCATAGTTTCCCTCGATGAGTTTCCTCAACTTACTATCAGATTTTTTTGAACATCCCTAAGTTTCCCCTCTGGATTCCTTTACAACAAAATAGATAAAATAAATAAATAAATAAGACAAAGAAAAGAAAGATGCAGTTAAATAATTTGATAAATGTCCATGATCGGAACTCGGAAGTTACATGAGATTTTCCATTGTTGTTCATTGAAGACATTGCGTGCTGACACTTACCTTAATTAGTAATGGCTTGCTAGATACGTTTCTTTATGGAACTTGCGATCTGATTCCGAATATCTTGCAGGCAAAAGGACTGTTGTCTGAATATCAACCAAAATATAACAGTGCAAGGGCTGTTTATAGGGAGCGTAAGAAGTATGTCGATGAAATTGACTGGAATATGCTTGCTGTTCCACCTTCTGGTTCTTCTAAGGTACTACCTTGCACCAAATTCCAGTACTTCTTCAAGGCTATTTGTATAGTTAAAAATGCCATCCTGGTATGCATTGTTTAAAAAGGCGATTGTAGGGTGCACCTTGAGATGAGGTGCTGAGAATTTGCCTCGGGGTTACGCCTCTACTGATTGAGGCGCAAGCCTCTCACTATGAGAGGCATGCGCCTCGTTTATGGTGTGTTGGATTGAGGGCCAACTATTTATTGAAAACTTACTTATTTTCTTAGATTGACCAGCCTTGGAAAGTCCAACTTGTGCTGGTTATTAAATAATCAGCCGTACATGATAATAAATAAAGCCAACCCAAACTTAAACACAACACACGTAAAGCTTTCATGCCAACTGTAGAACTGTTCACCATTCAGCTTTTTTTTTTTTTTGGTTTCTTTCTTTATTATTATTATTTTGGTTTTTTCTTCTCCTGCCTGATTGACTATTTTGTCTCACCTTCTCATTTCTTTTTAGAAGAAAAAACCTAAAAAATCCATGATAGATGCATAATACATGCATCCACTAAATATATGATACATTAATTGATTCTAAAATTGAATTTAATCATTATTGGAGAAAATAAAAGAGTCTTGAGATGGAATTTTTTAAAATCGTTATTTTTATATTCTTTTGGCTCATGGGAGGCTTACGGCTCAAAGTGCCTCACCTCACAAATGGAAAATGCCCGAGTACCCAATTTCGCCTTTTTACACTTCTTGTATTGTTGCCGTTGGGTGAGTGACAGTTATTTGTGGTACATCGAAAAGTTCAATTCTTATTGCCTTTTATTTGCTCCTAGATGAGATTCTGCAGCTTTGCACGAGTAGATAAAAGAACTAAGCGTATTACTTTGATTGACACTTTTGATGATTGGCCAGGTCATTTTTTATTTGCAGTCTTCTAACGGGAGTGCATACCTTTTGATATAGTCTCTTGATTTATTGAAAAGAATTAGATATTGTAAATATGTGCGCTTGCATGTATACCATAATGTAACTTATTATGCATTCTATAGGAAGAAACGCAATGGATGGCTTGGAAAAAGTTGTTATCATTTGAGAGGTAAGTTGATGATCTTTACATTTATCTGGCATCTTACTGTTGAGCAGAAGTATAATTCCATTAAGCGCTGTCTGTAATACTATATAGTACCATGTAAATAATTTAAATTCAGTCAACAATCAAACTTATTTGCATATGGCCAAATAAAGGTGTAAGAATGTTGTCCTAACATGCTATTTGGAGGTTTCGTGCTCCAAGATAATGTGTACTGTTTCCACTCTGTTTAACTGGATCTGTTATAAGGGTGCCGAGATATTGGTTTTATTGGGATCTGTTTTCTAAATATAGGAGTTATCCTCTTGGAAATCCTTAAATTTAGTACATATACATATTGTGGTCAGCTCATGGGATTTACTACAATATTTTAACTGGTCTAGAAGGTATACTAATTTTGTGCTTGTATATGTGTCTTATTGTTTGGATGAACAACTCTTTGAGTTTCTTTAATTGGAGGAAAGGACTCATATCTTACGCCTCCCGAAATTGTCTTTTTGATCTAGAACCTCGCACGTAATTAAGGGAGCCATTGAAAGGTGACTAACACACCAGAAACGACGACTACCCGAGCTAATGATAGAGGCAAGAACACTTTCCGGCCAAGTCCCATTAATTGATCATAACGATATCGTGGTGTGACTAAAACACCAGAAACGACGGCTACTCGAGCTAATGATAGGTGGCAAGAACACTTTCGGGTCAAGTCCCATTAATTGATCATAACGATATCGTGGAAATGCTGCACGGACACATATATATAGGAACGGAAATAATGTTTTAAAGTTGTTGGAGCGAAATAGTGTCAAGTCCTTTAATTTTCTGACAAAGAATTAAGACTCGTTCTGGCATTGTGATAGCTAGGGTCGTTCGAGAACCAATATGATTATATGACACAATTATTCCAATTTCACCCTAGTCTCTCCCTGCACTCTCCGTTTTTCACTTCTTTTTTCACATCCATATGGAGTAGTTTGATCCAAGTGCCGTGGTTTTGACACTACTTTTCCTGGCATCCCCATCTTGGCTTATTGCTGTAATTTGCCTTTTGATATTTTCTTGCTTTCCGCGATAATTTTGTTTCAAGTAGCCAGAATATCTGGCCAATATATATAATAAACTCATAAATATAAAGTTCCCCTCAGAGACTACATGACCTCTGTGTCCACATTTTTTACAGAGGAAACCCCCAGAGAATTGACAATGTTTCTGCAAATAAGCGAATTGCATTTGCTTATGAACAGGTAATGAAGGTTCAACTATTAATCATTTTCTTGCTTGTTACTTCTTACTTTATCATGTGGCCTGTTACTCATTACCTCATCACGCGGCGTGTTACTTGTTACCTTATCATGCGGCTTGTTACTTTGTGCCAACGCTGACCACATCAATTTCATGAAAGTGCTATATCCTATCTTGACTAAAGGCAGATAATTGTGAGGTATGCTCATAAAAAATGCTGTGTGGAGACACAATGGTTAATTGGTAATAATAGATACATTCAAAATATGTATAATTAAGGTTCTGATATAAACTGGAGATTGTATTTTCCTTGAAATTTGGAACTCATTTCGGACAACAAAATATAATGACTCAACAATTTACAGCTGTATTCCAGAATACGGGATCTAGAGCTTTTGTTACTTTTGTTGCTTTCTGCGTCAATTTAACTGGCATAGAATTGTATCTCCTGCTAGTTGGATTGAACTGTCCTATATGCAGCCGGTGCATACCAAAAAGCAAAAAAGTGTACCCGATTTCTATGTATTCGTAATTTTATGAACTCATACATATGCGTGCTTAAGATGATTGCTGAATCTTCCGAGCTTAATCTCTATGTTGTATTTCCATTAATAACCATCTGAACTACTAAGGCCTGGATACTTCTATATTTTAGCAACTTTATTGTCGATGCACTGCCTTGTGAATGGAACTACATTATATTGCATCTGTGCCAGATCATTTGTTTGTTCAGTTGGTGCTCTGTTCTTTTACGAGTTTCATGCGCTCTCCCCATCCCATCCAAAAAAAAAAAAAAATTGAAAAAAAAAAAGACACAAGTCGAGAAGAGAAAACTGCTCACACATTTGTTTCCATGCTAGTGCCTCATGTATTTATATCATTACCCTGATATATGGTATGACTATGCCACGTGGCATGCAAAAAGTGGTTCCATAGACCCTGCAATCAAAGTTTTCCAGCGAGCATTGAAGGCTCTT
This sequence comes from Fraxinus quadrangulata, assembly GCA_903798255.1. Lineage (NCBI taxonomy): Eukaryota > Viridiplantae > Streptophyta > Magnoliopsida > Lamiales > Oleaceae > Fraxinus > Fraxinus quadrangulata. The sequence goes on along the minus strand of CAIGRB010128334.1, from coordinate 140,192 downwards.
CCCGGTACTTATCTCTTGCTGAAATAATTTATATTTCTAAGGTTTTGGTATGTACTGTAAACTTAGTTCTGTTGTCAGCGTCTTCAACTTGATATAAGGAAATTATTTTGTCCTACTGTTTGCCTCTCACAAATTTGGTGTTACTTCTTTCGCTTTCTCCTTTCATGCCAGCATTTTTTCACATTTTCGTTTGATAATAATTTGTTTTACGCTTGATGTTCAGATTCAGAAATGCTAAAGTATGCTTATGCAGAGCTTGAAGAATCACGAGGAGCTATTCAGGTATGATTTATGCATTTCCACTTGTCCCTGTGGCGAGGCTGGGCTAATATAATCTACATGCACTTTCTTCCATCAAAATTTTGGATGTATTATATTCACATTTCCTTGTCTTGGCAGGCTGCAAAGAAAGTATATGAAAGTCTTATAGGGGATGGAGTTGATGCAACAGCACTCTCGCATATCCAGGTATTTGAAACATTAAGGATCAATGGAGAAAAAATAGAAAAATGTTGTTCTCAGCATCCTATCTTGAAACTTCAAAATAGAATAATTATTTTACATCCTAAGTTGGTATGATTACTCTCTTTTGCAGTTTATACGGTTTCTAAGAAGAACGGAGGGAGTTGAAGCAGCTCGGAAATGCTTTCTAGATGCCCGCAAGTCTCCAAATTGCACTTACCATGTTTATGTTGCATACGCGACAATGGCCTTTTGTCTTGATAAGGATGCAAAGGTGATTAATAGTTCTATAAATGGGTTTAGATTTTATGCTGAACACTAATTGAACGTGGAGGGCTCTAGTCATGCCTGTTTAAGACCCCTTCCTGTTGCAGTGACTGAGGAAAAAAACTTGTCCTGTCATTTTTGTGAAAAATGGGTATTGTTCCCCTCTAGTCCTTTTCCCATGCACTTTTGTGCTTGCATTATCTGCTTTATTCCTTTGCATACCTATTTAAGATGCTTCTTTTCTTTTAACCTACTCCGAACTTATGAAGCCAGATTAAATATGATTAGTACAAAAAGACATCCTGTTCTTGGTTTTTGAACGAAGTATTTTATCTTAATCTTGTTGTATACATATGCAGCTTGCACATAATATTTTTGAAGCTGGGTTGAAACGCTTTATGCACGAGCCTGGTTACATTCTTGAGTAAGTTTTTCTTGTACTTGACTCAGGACTGGTTTATATCTAACAGTGCTTGGTATTCTTGATGTCTGATTTCTATATGATGTAGAACTGAGGTATAACTGTTTTGTTGTGTAGTACAGTACATGTATGCATTGCTCAACTTGTATAGTTGAAATACCCACTAATATGTGTAATAATAGTATTAAAAATTGCACACACACTGCAACAATTATGGATCTGTGGTTTCTAGTGTATTGACACTTGTGCACTTATAATGAAATACCCGCTAATGTGTAAAAATAGTATTAAAAAATGCAGTCACACTCTGCTACAATTATGTATCTGTGGTTTCTAGTGTATTGACACTTATGCACTTATACGGAGATTTTCCACGTGTGTAGAATGTGCACAAATCTCAGTTATATCTGTTACCCTGATATTGCAGATATGCAGATTTCTTGTCCCGTTTGAATGACGATAGAAACATCCGGGCTTTGTTTGAACGAGCATTAAGCTCACTTCCACCCGATGAATCTGTTGAGGTACATCACTCTTTACTAAATTAGCAATTTTGACTAGATGAAGATATAGGTTTGTACAGGTCAAGTTCGTACTTTTGAACATATTATGTGTTCTTTGATGATGCATTTGGTTCCATATATTTTTGAGCACCATCTTGAAAAACTTGTAATGGAAAGAATGTTTTGACTCCAATAACCTGCTGACATTGAGTACTTCCAGTATAGAAATTATTTAAATTGTCTAGCAAAATATTCAGTTGAACCTAGTCCTTGCAGAATTTCTAGGTGATGTTGCAACTCAGTGACCAAGAAAACATGACATCCATTATTACTCTTTAACTCTGAGACTTGAAATTGCCTGAAAATTTTAGATTTTCCATTTGTTCCATCTTTTCCTTTTCCATTCCTTACATTGTATTTCACCTCCTAATTATTGACTTGTTAGCAGAATTTTCTAATAGGTATTGCTTCATTTATCAATGAATGAATAAATTCTATATATGTTGTAGGTTTGGAAAAGATTTTCCCAATTTGAGCAGACATATGGAGATCTTGCCAGCATGTTGAAGGTATCCTACATTATTGGATAACACTATAAGCAATTCCACTATCTCATGGTTGTCATTCTTTTTAGATAAAATTTGCACTGTCATAAAATGTGAATTAAAGTTGCTGTATTGTCAAAATGCACAATATAATAGGTTTTTAAGATGAATTATAGGTTTCAACCTCAACCATATTCATCCTTATCTATGTAGTTTGCACAATTCATATGTTGTGAACTTATAATTTATTAAAAGCATGCTCGGTTGAGCTTAAATAAATTATTCTTTTATTGGTCAAAGTTGGAAATAATTAAGTTTATGTTTTGGCAAAGTTTTGAAGTACTTATAAGTTGTTCAAAACATCAGTTTTGACCCCACATTCCTTTGGATCCAGTGCTTATAAGCACTAAAATGCTTAGCCAATCAAGTACTAACTAAGGCAAGAGTTACAATGGTAAAAGTAACTTTTTTTTATTTACTTAAAAGTAAGAAATAATTTATCCAAAATTTACTGAAAAAGTGACTTCACTTTTTTTAAGGCTTCTCCAAACATGCTCCAAGTGTCATAATTATATTTATTAGATCCCTCACCTTCTGCTACACTGTTGTTATAGGTTGAACAAAGGACGAAAGAAGCTTTATCTCGAACGGGGGAGGATGGAGCATCTGCTTTGGAGAATTCACTGCATGATGTCGTATCACGTTATAGTTTTATGGATCTGTGGCCTTGCTCGTCTATGGACTTGGATCATTTGGCCCGACAAGAGGTATTTTCCTCTGTAGATATGTAATTTTTTTCCCGGTGCTTCTGATCTTGTTCTTCCAACNTCTCCCCCTCTCGTAGTGGCTCTCGAGAAACATTAACAAGAAGATTGAAAATCCTGCACCTGCTAACGGAGCTGGTTCTGCTGGTAAAGTTATTACTTGACTCTGGTCCTTGTGTCAATTACTCTGGCATTGCACCTAATCTCTCTCTTGAATATAGATAACATTTCAGGAGTTCCAAATAGCTCGAATCTCTTTGGAAAAGTTGTTTATCCAGATACATCAAGGATGGTAATTTATGATCCAAGGCAAAAGCCTGGTATGAGTTACTTGTCTTCTTATTCTATTTGGTGCTATTTCATCGGTTATAATATCATGTATAGAAGTTAGAAGCTATTGTCACAATTTAATGGGAGCAAAATTTAATTTATCAGAAAAAATATGATTAACAACTGAAACATATCAATGCTTTGTAATTTGATCATTCCTCATACTAATACACTGAAGGCTGTATTGTAAGTTTATTTGACATGTATTTGTAAATTTTCAATGCATATTGTGAAGTCTCTTCATTGCTTAACTGTTAATTCTGAATTTCTTAGGTCCTCCTGCCCCTGGACTATCTAATGTTCCAAGTACCTTTCCTTATGGTGTTACATCAAGTTTTGGTGGAACAACGAATGCACTCAATGATATGGCGAAAACCTTACCACCAGCACTGGCAGCCTTTGTGGCAAATTTGCCAGTTGTTGAGGGTACTCATCTGAACTCTTTTATCCACCCACACCAAGAATAAATAACTGTTAAAACATTTTAATTGCATTGACAAGAACAGGCTGTGATTCTTGTATCATATGGAAGAAAACAAGCTTTACCAAACATATCCTGAAGGATATCAATCTAATACGAGGAAAAGTACATTTTTGGTAGAAAGAAAATACTGCATGGTGTGCTTCTACGAGGGTGATAACCCCCATGCTCAAATGCCTTTTTTTTTTTTAACTCGAAGGATGAACTTGATGACAGTTCCAATAAGATTTCATTCTTGAACAAACATCCATTTTTTGATTTATTTTATCTATTCCTTGAGCTGAACAGTGAAATGGTTGGGGAGGGGAGAGAAAATATTCTTTTTTTTTTTTTTGAGGGGTACTCCTTGGAACAAATCCAGTGGAGATGGGGTGGGGCCTGTAGGGGCGAATTCATTTTCGTATCTTTGTCGATGGCTAATCGTTGATTGTTGATGCTGGAAATGCTAGGTCCATGCCCTGATGTTGATTTTGTAATATCCATATGTTTGCAAAGCAACATACCTTCAGCAACTGGGAAATCACCTCAACAGTTACAGGCTGGGCCTGTCCCAAGTTCCAGTGACCTTTCTGGTTCAAGCAAATTAAAACAAACAAGTGACAGACAGCCGGGAAAGAGGAAAAATTCAGAGAGTATGATTTTTCCTTACTTCAATTGGACGTTATTATGGTTCATGTTACTAAATTCGCCGAATTATTTTTCATCACGAGTGGACAGTCTTGATTCCTTGTAATTAGATGGAAAGATAATAGCTATTACCATGGTGGTCAAATTTACTAATAACTTGTAATGTAGGCTTGTTGGCAACCATATATTTCCACGTTCCTTTATTTCTATGGCTGTGTCCATTTAAAGAGCTTTTCATTTAAATTTGGCATGAAGATTCTCTTGCAACACAAATGCAGAATTTGTTTAATGATTTCAAATCTTTCGTATGTATAGTTGGTTATTTTACCAAAATTTGTTTCCTTTCTTCCTTTTCTTCTATTTTCAGTTTGTATTTTTGTTTGGTTTCCATTCTTTGCTACTTTTGTCAGCCCGTTTTGTTTTAATTAGGAAGTAATAAGTTACCACTGTGTATCTGTAGGGCAAGATGAAGATGACACTACGACTGTCCAGAGCCAGCCATTACCTAGAGATGCTTTTAAGATACGCCAATTACAAAAGGCTCGTGGTAGTAGTTCACGTGCGGGTGGTGGTGGTTCTGCATCATATGGGAGTGGGTTCTCTGGCGACATCTCTGGGAGTTCCGGTTGAATGTACTTCTTTTTGTTAATTTAATTTTGTACATATAGTTTGTAAGTTACCTTTTTTTATACAAAGTAATTTTCTGTTGTTTAACAGGAGTGTAAGAGAAGGATTTGTGATGAGTGTTGTACACAATGAACCAGTTTTGTATGAATTAATAAATTAGATTCTTTTGTTATTTTTCCACCAATTCAAATTATGAACTGCAAAATAATGGGCAATTTCAATACCTGGTACTCTAGATTGGACTTGGGCTGACTTCTCACTAGGGGTAGGCAGACTCCATGGGCAAATCTATGAGGGTCTGTTTTTAGCTTAAAAAAAATTTTAAAAAATAATATTTGAGAGACCTGAAAAATGTGCCATTTATAATGTTTTTCTGATCAATCATGCTACAAGTAGGGTGGTAAATGTATCGGATACAGATTGAATATGCCAATATTCGGTCCGATAAGATAATCCAACAAATATTTGATCATTAAATACATATACGATTTGCTATGTTATCGAATATGCGATCCAAAATTAATGAAATTGGGAAAATAAAATCAATGTTGAAATTAACTTTTTTCCCCCAATTTTTTCAATTCTTAAATGGGTTTAATAATAATAAAATTTTCAACTTTTTAACTTTTAGCCAATTGGATTGAAAGGCACGAAAAGTTGTTTTAACCATTTATTGACTCACATATTTATGGAGAACATTTCCAAGCATTTTGTTATAAACTTTCAATGTGAGGGCAAAAATCAATTTGGTTTGGCTGTAATATATTGAACCTTTAGTTTGACTGTAATATATTATACATTCGCTTTGATTATAGTGTATTGTACTATTATATAAATAGTTATTTATAATTTATTAAATTAATCGTTTTTCCTATCTTTTACTAATTAATAAAAAAATTTGAAATAAAATCAAATTTTGTGGTTATAGTGACACTAAATATAAAGTTGAGAGACAATGGTAAAACAAAATCAAATTGGATGGCTATTGATAAATTTAACCCTACTTTTTTTCAATTTTGTTAGATGTACAAAAAGAAATCCCGCAGAAATTTACGAAACACTCTCAAGTGTGGGTCCTGAGCATTTTTTTTTTAAAATACATGGTGGGACCCATTCATTTGTAAGTATTCTGGTTTATTTATATTGAATTGTTTCTGTAAATGGGGTTGTAGTGACTTTTTTTATATACCTTTCAATTAATTATAATTTATATCTACTATATAAAAAATTTTATCGTTTAAAAAAATAATAAGAAGAAAATTTACGTGACATGTTACTTTATTTTTGAAGCATAAAAATATTGGACCGGACGTCGATTTTGGTCCGATATTTCGCATAGAACCAAAATGATTTCAATTTGATTCTTAAGCTACCTAATGCTTATGGTTTTGCACCTCCTTGTAAGCCGGTGTCTACTACTTCATACATGTTTTAGTATTCCTTTTCTTGAATCACAGTTAAAGAAATACATTAGATTCCAAATGGTTTTATAACACGAATTTAGCAACTTTATTTTGTGTATTTGACGTCTTCATTTCTCTTCTACTCAAATGATATTTTGGGATGATTCTAGCATTATTGTTGGCGACATGATGAGACTTGAGAGTAGGGCAATAAATGAATCAGATATGGACCGAATATGTCCATATTTGATTTGATCCGATAAAAATAATTATTCAATCCGATTAAATAATCTAACGAATATTTGATTGTTAAATTCATATTTGTTTTACTATGTTATCGAATATCTGATTCGATAATCCAATCCGACAAATAAATTAGGAAAATAAAATCAATGTTGAAATTAATTTTTTTCCAATTTGTCAATCCTTAAACGAGTTTAACAATTATAAATTTTTCAATTTTTTTTTTTTTTAACTTTTAACCAATTGAATTGAAAGACACAAAAAATTGCTTACTTATTTATCGACTCACTTATGAGGTTATCTCCAAACATTTTGTTATAAACTTTCAACGTGGGATAATAATCCATTTGATTTAGTTGTAGTATATTGTACCTTTGATTAAATCGTAGTGTATTGTAAATTTGATTTGACTATAATGTATTGTACTGTTATATAAATAGTTATTTATATTTTATTAGTGGATGTAAAGAAAATAAATTCTAAATAATTCAATTGCTTCGAACTTATTTTTATGTAAATCATTAATCAAATGTGTTTGATTGATTTAGTTTCCAACAAGAAAAATATTATACTTGTCCACTGTTTATTGACGGGTAGATAAAAGAGCGAGAATGAATGAATGTATTACATGTGATGCTACCAAAAATCGTATATGTTGATTTTCGAACTTGATGGCTGAGAATGAGAACGAACAAGATTTTGAGGTGTGTCCTCGTCACCTATTCGATACCTAAGTCAGATAGTGAAATTATGAAAAAATATATGCTGAACGATATGTAAAAAGCGTACTTAGATATGAATTGGGGTGCTGTATTTATAGAGGTAGGTAATACATTCTTGATAGTATTAAGTTATTCAAATCCCTAGGAGTTCTACTGTGCTTAAAGGTTACAACTTGATTGGTATTGTACCATCAATATGTTTGGATAAAGATAAAATTCTTGTGGTAGAATCCATTCAGGATGAGGTAACATATTTATAGCAGGATTTAAACTCCTTCGAATTGGATAAGCCTTATCATACAGGAAAGTCCTAATAGATCGGGGGTTGCTAGGTACGAGGTTAAGACAACCTCGATGGGATCCCAAACTAACGGGAAATGTTGTTTTCCGATGAGATATCTCGACGAGATCTACGTGGTAGGGATGTTCCCCTCATGTGCCCTAGGGGAAACGTTATCGAGGTACTTCACCCGAGGAAGTTAGCACGAAAATCGGTGGGATGGGCAACATTACTCCTTGGATATACATGCTCGGGGCATGCCTACTTTGGGATCATCAACCTGTAAAATAACAACCACCATATCCTAAAGAAAATATTTTTCTTGTTTTCAAGAAAAATATGGTCACGTGATCAAAAGTATAAAAATATTTTTCGTATAAATTTTTTTTCAATCAAATAACACAGAAGTATGAAATTAGGTGGAAAAAACTCATTTTCCAAGAAAAAATTGACAGTCAAATGCACCATAAATTAATCGTTTTTCCTATCTTTTACTAATCAATAAAAATTTAAAATTCTCTAAATATTTCAATTAGTACTATTATACTATATCTTGTTTATCAAATATATTTATTTTGTTAAACTCTTAAAATTACATTTGTTACTATAATCTGTATGTATGGTTAAATAGTTTTTAGATTGATTAAAAATTTAAATTTCTATTAAAATAAGATTTTTTTTTTTTTTTTTACTTTTTTTATGTCTAGGCTTCGTCTAGACTTGCCTAGCCGAAACTTCCATGAATCGTTACGCATTACGCTTTTTAGAATACCGTGTACACGTGGATTGAATTTTTTTTTTTTAATGTTTTGAATTTGATGACTTTTTTATTCTAAATTTTTTTATTTTCTCATTTATTTATTTCAGTGACAAACATAAAAATATTTTATCGACTCAACAATTTATAATAAATCGGATCGAGTTGTTATCGGATCATATTGACCTATATTCATATTCGATCCATTTAGTTACCAAATTATTGGATTTTGATCGGATTATCGAACAGAGACCCTAAATCCATCTTCCACTAATTTAATCGGATTCAGATCAAAATTTAATCTATTGACAGTTCGAGTTACAAGTTTCGAATTTTTTGAGAGAAAAGCCTTACGGACAACAAATGGTACGAAGAAGGGAATAAAGAAAGAAAGAAAAAAAAAACAGTCCAAACACATTTTGCCACGTTAATATCGATACACATTTTATTAAATTTTTCCTATATTTGGAGCTTTATTCTTTTCAGATAAGGTTTAGATCGTTCTTTTCTTGATAACAAACAGGCACTTGCCGTCTATTAACGTTTGTATGCTTTCAATCTTCAATAACAGGCACTTTTGTCCTTTGGGAGTTGAAAAGGCCGGATTTTAATTGCTTCATGTGATAAAGGAATGAACAAATACCACCACAAATATAATTGTATATATACACTGGTTATTTACTTGATTGAGATGGTGGGAAGAAGAAGCGAAAAATAGAAAGAAAAAATGGACACTTCTATCATTTCTGTTAGATGGGAAGAAGAAGCGAAAAATAGAAGGCGAATAGTTGCAGTTCTTGGATCGTTAATTGAGGTGGTCGATTTCGATTGGATTGATAAATTGAGCCCGAATTCCACAAATCAAAAATCGATTCCGCTACATATAGTATCAAAGCTTGGGTAGGTAAGAAATTTGTGTTTTTGGGTGAAAATTTGGTTGAAATTGATTAGAAAAAGGACCAGAAGAATATGTCAAGTTTTGAAATTTTAAAACCGAACCTGTAAATGTGTTTTCCGGCCATACCACTTGTTGGACGAATGGAGACCACGACGTGTTCAGCATATCGAGGCGAGCCTGAGTGGGTGGCACGTGACCGACTACGACGATGCATGAAACTCCAGTGACCATGCGTGTGGGCGTTTGATGCCTTCTCCGATGACAATTTCATCAGACAGTTTTCTCCCGACGACGAGACGGACCCTGCAATGGTGTTTGTTTTCAAATTTGAGTGCTACGCTGAAATTTGGACGATTCTACCCTTGCACATTTGGGATTCACTTTTGCTCGATTGGTTGATTTTGTTGGATGAGATTTAGGGTGAATAATAGTGGCCCTAAATTTTGGTAAATTCACATCTCTTGATATTTACGGACCTTCAGACGTGGTTTACTCTGGTATACTAGCTTATCCCGCTTCATTTTAGTATTAGCGAGCTCTCATGTGGGGGTGATATTAGGATTTGGGTTATTATATGGGGTAACCATTGCTTATGCTAGAATTTAGAAATTATTTGTCATATTTGAAGTGAATGTTCTGATTGCACGTTAATAATTACTTTTGTGCTTTAATTATCGTTTAGTCATTGTGTGAAACTGCATTGCGTGAGAATTTGAATTTTTGCTGCATACCTTCGTGTTGCATTGATTATTCTGTTAGAACACCAAGACTTGACTAGTTTGAACATTTCCTTGATACCGAGATTGTGAATCTCACGAAACCCTATAAATTTAGAACGGTGTATATTGCGGCCTTAAGATTATTTTGTATGACATATTTGTACACTTTGTTTGTTCTAGTTTTTCAAAATGTTTTCACATTTTCGAAATTAGATTTTTCAATTTGATAATAAAAGATGAAGGGAGTTTTTGTTCAACAAAAAGTTTCAAAAATCATAAATGACAAATTTTCTACAAATTTGATGGAAGCACAAAAAGAATAATATGATGAATTTGCTTACACTTCAATTATTTTATATCTATTGAGTACTGTTGTCAGAAAAGGTGGAAAACTTGATTTTATAAAAGAATTTTGGAAAAAGTTGGAGAACTTATATTTGCTTAAGTCCACTCCTAATAAACTGTACTTGCTTGAAAGATTTTTCAATTTCAAAATGAATCCTTCAAATAATCTTGATGACAATTTGGATTTTTTAACAAGCTAATTCAAGACATTGTTAATTGTGATGAAAATGTATCTAAAACGCATAAGGTCATTATTTTACTTAATTCTATGCCCGATTCATATAGAGAGATTAAGAATGCGATTATATATGATAGGGATACCTCAATATCTAAGATTGTCATTGATTATCTTAGAGGTAAGGAGATGGAACTTAAGACTGGAAAAGATGATAAGACGAGTGATGGTATACATATGATGAGGAGTAAAATGAAATTTAAGCAAATGAATTTGGGTAGAGCTCAGGACAGTAGTGACTCGAGTAATTAGGGTGGTAAGAAAAAGGGCAATGAATGTGACAAGTCTAGTGGTAGACGGTGTTACAGTTGTGGTAAGGTTGTACACTTTATTAGAGATTGTCCTAAGAAAAAGGATAAGAATAAGAGTAAGATGAGAAACGAGACAAATGTGGCTATTGGGACGAGTGATGACCCTAGTAAGGTTTATTGAGATTTAAACCTAGTTACTGCATGTATATCTGTATGTAATCCTTTCTGCATGTGTGTGATTGCTTAATTCTGTTACATGGTTATATGTTGTATTTCAATATATTTGATATGTGCATTTGCATGAATTTGAGAGCAATTTGATTACTTGGTGTAATAGTGGGTTGTGGTGCATCAACAATATTTGTAACATGGAGTATAGATGCTTAGGGATTTGTGGTATGTACTGAGGATGTGGAGTGTGACATTTGGATGTGATTAAATGTTGGAATCATTTATCTGTGAAGACCCTGTACAGGTGGAGTGTGAGATAGACACTTCTATAACTTCTGTTAGGTGGAAACCCATTATCCACTTAGATTGGGAGAAAAGATGTGATGATAGAAGATTATCATGTGGACTTAAGATCTATTGTGAAACATCAGTTATACATGAGTGTTAGTGATCAGTTTAGTGAGCATGGTGGCCAATGAGAGGAGATATGAGTTCTCGAGATGTGAGCATCACAGAATGAAATATGATAAAAGTGATGAGATCTTTTTGTAGGGTCATTTATGCATTTGTTGCATGTGCTTTGGCCGTTTGATTGATTAACTTAGTACTAATTTGTTGTTCTGTTTGAATGTATTTTTGAAAAGATCTGTGAATTATCATATATATTATCTTCATCGTATAATTATTTGTTCTTGACTATTACTGTGATTATCTGCTTTACTTGAGTATTTTTTACCTTAGCCCCAATGAATACATGGAGCATGTATGGTTGGTATGTGTTTCGAGTTCGAAACACGAGGTAATGTTTATAATTCTAGTTTTATTGATTACCTTGATTATGCAAGCATTAACTATGTATTTTGATTGCTTATAGGTTTATTAGGAATCAATGTGCAGATTTGTTAGGTTTTGATACCCTATAAATCCCCAACAATGATATTAAATCGGAATTACTCAGTTGGCATGATCAAATGATTGAATTGAAATATTGAGACCTCAATGGGACGACTAGAACCTAGAACTATTTTGACCATTAGAAGTGGCCTAATTTAGTTAGAGCTGCGACCCATTTTCCTAATTCTTGGACGGCTTATAACTATTGGCCCATATATTGATTTGGACTTGGCCTTTTTTCTTTTATACCTAAGGTACCCCATATATTTGTTGCCCCATTTTTGTGGCTGTTCACGTGTTATTCCCTTCCTCAAAAAGAGAGAAACCAGCTGCTCCTTCCATCGCATTTTCATTCGGTTTTCTTCCTTCTTTTGCCTTTATGGCTGCTTGAGTGGGTGCCTTTGTGGTTAGAAAACACTGTCACTTTGTGTCCTTTGTGGGTGCAACCGTAGCAATCGAAGTATGGACGAATAGTTGTGGTTCTTGGGCCGTTAATTGAGGTGGTCGATTTTGATTGGATTGATAAACTTAGTCCGGATTTCACAAATTAAAGATCAATTCCGCTACACATTTCTCTATCAAAGGAGTTTTTTTTCCCAATTTTTTTGAGTTGAAATTTTAGTTTTATGAGTGCACAAGTTCAGCAGATTATATCAACAACCTTTTCTTCATTTTAACTTTTATTTGTTGTGAATTTTTATTTTGAATATACATATGACATATCAGTTTGAGATAATCGATTGTAGCCCTTGATGTGAGGCTCAATCTTGTGCATATAAATATCTGTTTAGAACAGACACAAGTTAGCAATGTAAAAAAATGGTTACTACAGATGATATGCAGTCTACAAATTTGAAAATTTTCATTCTGAAAATGATATTATACTAATCTTTGAAAAACTAAGAGACTCATAAATCAAGAAAATTGTGAATTTTATTAATCTGATGCATGGCAATGATTCCAAACTCATTGTGAATAACTCCTGTAGAAAAATCTGGAAATTTAATCAAGAATACTTTTTAGCAACATCTAGCAATTGAACAAGAACCTCCTCATGGCAATTAATTAAGTTTGAATTAAATAAAGAGTCTTCGAGAAGTTTCTCAAAATTATTCTCTTTCTTGGTATTTGATATTTAAAATTTTGTGAAAAAATTGTTTTTCCCCTGTAAGCTGCCGCTATGTCACTAACGTTGTTGCCAACGTTCAATCCTGCAACAAATTGAAGGACCCCATGACTATGAGTAAATTCATCTCGTTTTGTATATTATTTATGGAAATTAAATTGTTTTGTCTTTCCTTACCTCGATTTGGCCGAGCTAATATAGTTTTTCCGACATGTACTTTGATCCTAAGGTGCATATTGTCAAGGGATAAAAATTTCACATCGATTAAAGATGGAAAACATAGATTAATTTATAAAGGTTTAGACTACTCATCTTAATAAGATTTACCTTTTAAGTTGGAATCTCAAATCTTAATATAGTATTAAAGCTCATTAAATTCTAATGAGCAATTCGATCCAATTAAGACTCATAAAAATGAGCTCACGGATTTCAAGATTGATTTGTTCAAACGAGTCACCATCTTGATGGGCATATTAAGGGATAACATCTCACATCGAATAAAGATGAAAACATAATCTTAACATGTTATCGAGTTTATTAAACTCTAACGAGTAGTTCGATCCAATTGAGACTTGAAAAAATGAGCACATGGATTTTAAGATTGATCTTTAATTGATGTGAGATTTTATCCGTTAACATATCTAAATATGGCCGTGCTCCTTATTTTCTATTCAAAATTTTGAAAACCAAAACGTACTTTTGCAGGCTAAAATGAAACTTAATAGAGCAATATGAGGCTTACCTCTTGGAAAAAGATGGAAAAATTGGAGCATGGACAAGGCATTAAGACCGCAACATAACTGCAGCAGATACTTTCTTCAGGAACCTCTCCATGACACGAGAAATAGACAATCAGCCATAGTTATGGCCAACGAGGAACACTCCTTGTCAGGGTAAAGAAGCCATGAATTCCGCCGAAGGCCTGAAATAATCAGATACAAACGGAACATCTAACACGTGCTTCGGGTTGATTCCCGAGGCAGCCAAATCAAGAGCTGTGACATTATGGCGTGATGATCTTAGTAATGGCAGTATGGCACTAATTTGTACCAGCACCAGGCTCCATAGCCTGATGTGTGAACCAGCACAAAATGGGACTCGATCTTGCAAATACACCTTTCTATTCTCCATGCCTCCTTTGCAAGATTAATGCTATCAACCTTTGTACCAAATAGAGAAGAAATTTTCAACAAAGGACGAATAGAAAGTTCTGTGGTCACTGAAATCGTGCTCCTATTCAAGTCGGTCATAGAAAAGTTGCGACCTTTGTGAAAGGATGTTCATATGCTTATAATACATTTCATTTTGCATATCCTCGTTGTTGTGACATAAGATTGTATTCGTTTCCAGTTGATACAAATTTCAAAAATCTTGGAAGGCTTGCTGCAAAAAAGGCAGTGGAATTCTCTTCAAAAGTGAAATTTGCATACACTTGACTGTTTAACCGAACTCCATTATACCCTGGAATGTAAATTTGATAGTCCTTGGCTTATTTGGGACTTTTTTGAGAAATAAGCCACACCCAAACATGCATTTTTGTGTGTGATTTTTCAACACAACCTAGTATCAGAATTTCATGAAGCAATAGAACCAGAACGGTCAGTAAGTATGCTAAATATTTGAGCTAATAAATTCAAGGCCTTGATGGATACTTACCCTTGAACAAATTGATAATTGAAATCGAGAAATTTCATCTCTAAGTTTAATTTTAGGAGTACATGTGTAGCAGCCACAACCCCTTATTGCCTGGGAAGGGAAATGAGACTGATTTATAAGTGAAAGGACCAGTCCCAATTGGTATGAGGCTTTTTGGATGAAAGCCCAAGAACAAAACCATACGGGCTAGGTCTAAAATGAACAATATTATACCAAGTAAACAGGAATATTACAACATGAAGGAAGAAAATTCACAATTTTATTGGTAGCCATTGTATTCTTTCTGAGAATATTATTTATTCACAGAATATAAGCTTACGCGAGACCATAAGCTTACTCAAGAGAGCCAAAGTGATTTCATATAAACAGATGTAACTTCGTCTAGAGTCTAAATCCTGAAATGAGATATTTGAATGTTTTCAATATCAAGTTTCTCGAAGTTACTACGTGCCCTTTTGGCCAAAAACTCCCCCCAGCTATAAGGCTTGTACTTGGCAGGGTTTTGCTTGTTTATCAACTCCTCCAGGGGTTCCACCCAAGTTGAATCTGCGGGATTCAGGAAGAACGGAATTGAAAATCTTTCCTTCTCAGAATTGACCATCGCCCTGTGTTCCACACTTTCATACTCATCATTGCTCCAAACCTGTAATTTTTATAGTAACAAGTGACATAAGGCAACCAAATAAGAATAAGAAAACTCATTGTGTGATTGAAGTCTAGAATTTTGATTTACTTTATCTTTAATACATAGCTAAACAGAGTGAAATAATTACTGAACAAAATAAAATTTGTACCTGGATCAAGTCACCGACGTTGATGATATAAGCATTAGGAGTAGGCTTGACAAGAATCCAATCTCCATCCGTTTTCCTCTTCACTTCAAGTCCTCCAACCTCATCTTGACCAAGAATGGTCAAAGCAATGGGGTCCTTGTGTCGACCAACACCGAGCACTAAATGAGGAGCAGGACATGGAGGATAGCGATTGAGCCTCAGAAAGCTAGCATGATCCTTAAAGATTCCATTCAACCGAGTTTTTGGCAGGCCTAAGCTCAAGCCGATGAGTTCAAGTAGTTTGTAAGCTAGTTTTACCATTTCTTCGGCATACTCTTCACAAGCCTCCCTGCAAGAAGCAGTTCATCAAATTATGTTACCAGAGCAGTAATGCCTTCCCGGGACTTTATGTCTGGATTGTTAAGTTGAGAAATTCAGTCTCTAATGATCGAGCAACATAAATTCGTTCTAAAATTGTATCAACAGAAAGGAGTAGATATAGTTTCGAAGTGAAATTTTTTTTTCGCAGTTTTTCATTTTCAAAATGAGGCTAAACAGATTATGAAATAATGCACTATAGATCTATGAAATTTTAATACACTGAAATTCCTGAATATTTCAATGGATCCGGTTCAATCCAAACTAAACTTACTTTAATTCTGGAAGGTCTTCAGGCCACTGATTCATCAACTGGTTCAGCTCCACGTCATCAGACTGATGAGAAGATGGTATAATTGTTGGTTTCTTTACAGTAAGATCAAACACTTCTTTCCAGTCTCGTACATTTTTAGTATGCTCAGTATCATAATATCCCAAAGGGTTGACTTCATTTCTACTGACCTTCTTCTTCTCCTCTTTCGACAAACCAAAGAATTTCCTCGCTGCTAATTCAATCTTTTCACGACACTTTAACGGCACTCCATGGTTGATCACCTGGAAAAAACCCCAGTTCTTGCAAGCATCACCTATCTCAGCTACTAAACTTGAAAACTCAGCCTCAGTATCACATGAATTCAATGGAGAAAGATCAATTAATGGGATGCCTTCAGCTTCGGTGACGATAAGTTTAGGCTGGTGTTCAAAGGCTTGGATGTATGCAGGATCCACTTCTCCCATGGCTCAATTGTTCGGAGATAGTTTGATAACACCTTTTTTGAGTTAACAGTTGAAGTTAGTGCAATTAATCATATATATTAGTGGTAATACGTTGTCAATTATTGACATATACACTGAACTTGGACACAATACGTTATAATGGAACCAATCCCAAGTAACGTGTCAGCTTGCATTTTGTAAGTTTCCAAACCTTGGATCACCTAAAGATGATATTTATTCTACCCTTCAAATTTGACTGTCATTTCAAAATTATCTTATACTAATAATTAACGAACTGAGGCAATCATAACAATGCCATACATCCATACAGATAAATAAAGAAAATTATGACTTTTATTGAGCTGATGTATGAACGGATTTCAAATTCATGTAAAAGTCTAGGAAAGTGACTTTTTGCATGTCCTCTAGAAGAATACTTGTCAGCTATATCTACTGCTTTCAAAGTAGGCCAGCTGGGTCTGGAAGGGTCCATGTGGTGGCTGGCCGGCCCATTTTGACACCACTAGCAATTGTAGGACTTGAACAAGAAGCTCAAATGTATCACGAGACAAAGTTTGATCAATACCTGTTCAAATTGCCATCCAGGATTCTGAAATTTTATTTTATTTCACAGAACATAAGCTTACACAATATAGCAAAGATCTAGGTTTGTAAGTGTGCGCGTGCAAAGACACATATTAGATACATATGGGCCACGGACACGGTAACTTCTTTAAAGTGTGAATCCTGAAATGATATATTTGAATGTTTTCGATATCAAGTTTCTTGAGATTACTGTGTTTTCAGGTGGCAATGAACTTTCCCAAACTATAAGCCTTGTACTTGGCAGGAGTTTGTTCGATTATCTGCTCATAAGGGGTTCCACCAAAGTATAATGTGCAGGATGCACGAAGAACAGAATTGAAAATCTTTCCTTTTCTGAACTGATCATCACCTATGTTCTACACTTGTGTACTTGTCGTTGCTCCAAATCTGAATAAATATTCATATAACATATGGCATTAGGCATCCATATAAGAAACAGAGAACTCATTCAAGCAAAAATTTCTTATGCACGGCTAGAACCTATAATTTGCTCAAGCCCTTAAGATTTTTCTTAACACATAACTAAACAGGGAGAATTAAAATAGGATTAAATGAAATATCTACAGCAGCAAAAATCAAATTTCAGAATTCTGATCCTAGATAATGTCCTCAACTTTGGTAATACGAGCATTAGGAGTAGGTTTGACAAGAATCCACTTTCCATCTGTTTTCCTCTTCACTTAAAAGTCCTCCAAAATCACTCAATCAAGGATCGTCAAGTCACCGGCGTCCTAGTGTCGACCCACACCGAGCACTAAATGAGGAGTGGGGCATGGAGGATATTGATTGAGCCTGATATAGCTTAGTATTATCCTTAAAGAAGTCATTCAATCAAGTTTTTGGCAAGCCTAAGCCCAAGTCAATTAGTTCCAGTAACTTGTAAGCTAGTTTTTCCATTTCTGCTGCATATTCTTCACAAGCCTCCCTGCAATAGGCAATTCACTTAAAGTTTAAACACACACAAATTATGTTATCACTACCAGACTAATAATGTTTTTCCAGTGCTATACATCTGGATTCTTAAAAGTAATTCGGCACACTGAATCCCACTTAAGTGAATAGATAAAGGTCTATCATTTATTTACAGATATTTTCAACACAACACGTGAGGTCGGACTCTTTTTTTTTTCCTTTTACAAATGTGTGTCATTGATACCATACGACGAAACTTTTTAGTATTTTTCACATGGTCAAATTGAAAGAACCTAAATTTAAAAGACATTCATTTAAGAAGTCTTCACCACACCCTTGCTTCTTTTATACTAAAAAGTCAATTTCATCCTCATTGAAAACGTCCTTCACCACACCCTTGCTTCTTACTTGGGACCTCGGTAACATCTCAAGAGGTCTCTAGTATTGTGTAAATATTCATTTCGGTTAATTATAAAAATATTAAACAATATATAAGTGCTTGGGATTCTCTTTTAAGGTTGACATTTTATGTAGTCTTAATACCGAGTAAATGCAAATGGGGGCGGTCTTATTTCATTTTCTCCCTCCAACTTGGAACCTCCCAGACTAATTATTCCACAATATTGAATGGTCATTTATTTAAAAATATAAACAATTAGAGAAGTGAGACTAATCTATTTATATCTTCAAATATGTATTGGTTTGTCTTTCTCGAAATCAAGCTAAACAGGGGATGAAATCGCTACAATACATACACATCAATGTGATTTTAACAGTGAAGATTCCTGAATATTTCTATGGAGTTCCATTGAATCTAAACATACCTTAGTTCTGGAAGATATTCAGGCCACTTGTTAGTCAACTCTTTAAGCTCCTTATCCTCGGGCTTATGAGAAGATGGTATAATTGTTGGATTTATTACAGTAACATCAAACACTTCTTTCCAGTTCCCTGACATTTTTAGTATGCTCAGGCTATGCTTCATCTCACTGACATTCTTCTTCTCCTCTTCGACAAACCAAAGAATTTCCTCACCGATAACTCTTCTGACAACATTTTAATGGTACCCCATGGTTGATCACCTGGAAAAACCCAGTTGTTGCTAGCATCAGCTATCTCAGCCACTAAATTTGGAAAACTCAGCATCAGTATCAGGGATATTCAATGGAGAAAGATCGATTAATGGGGTGCATTCGGCTTCGGTAACGTCAAGTTTAGGCTGGTGTTCAAGGGCTAGGATGAAGGCAGGATTTACTTCTCCCATGGCTGAATTGTTTGAAGATACTTTGATAGTTTCTTTTCTAAGGTAACAGTGGAAATTAGGTTCACTGAATCGTGTATTAGTTGCAATAATTTGTCAACTATTAAATATACTGTGAACCAGGACACAATATGTTGTTATGGATCCTGTATCAAGTTATGTTGTCGGCTTACTTCTTGTAAATTTCTGAACCTGGGATCAGATCCTTTTATCTTTTAACTTCATTCCAGGGGCTATGTTCAATCATCCAGTGTTGGAAATACTCCTCTTTTTAAGATATTATAAAGACTCAACTTGCTGATCCATATTTGTCACCAGACAACCTTATCTCCCGCAACATGTTATCTTCGTTTTTAACATTTATCGGTCTCACTAACATAGTTGCCAGTGTCCAATCTTGCAACAAATCGTCAGGCACCATAACTGGAGCAAAATTCATCATTTTTTTAAAAAAATTTCATCTCTACTGACCTAAACAAAAATATAAGTTACTTTATGGTCCAATTTCGTTTTACTTAAATCACAGAGAACACCTTGAAAGAGACAAAGTCCGATCATTTACAAAAACCTATGGAACGACGAGAGAACGATAACGAACATCACAAGTTTCAGCTGGTCTCTCTCCTGTCTTCTATGAGCAAAATAACTGAGGCTTTGAACTTGAGCAGATACATTTTTCTTATTGTAAATAATATTTATTTGTGCCAAACTCCAACAGTGGCATCTCACAAAAACTAACATTATTTACAGTTGCAAGTTAGTCGAGGTATATAATAGTACTATTGTTTTCAACCTGTCCCCAAAACTAATATTTCTTTCATGGTAAACTCTTTTTTCCTTGTCGTATTTATAGTTTTTTTGAGATAAAAGAAAAGTTGTTGGCATTTTTATTCAATTTATCTTCTTTCATACATAATAATTGTGTTGCAGATACAATTTTTTTTTGATGAATTGGAACGAAATTGAGCTCCCCTGACAAATGAAATGGATGGATAAACACTTTACCACTTTATTGCATATATCGTATTTGTTTACAAGAAGAGTATAGTTGCCCATTGCTATGTTCAAATGATCATTCCAGGATTCTGAAATTTTTATTTATTCACAGAACAAAGTTAACAAAAGACAGCGAAAGCTATACTCGTAACTCATAAGCACATATTATATATATA